>VNJY01006256.1:0-138618 GCA_008042715.1 Drosophila bocki | reverse complement strand
ATGCTGATCAAGAATATATATGGTTTATGGGGTCGGAAATGATTCCTTGACTTAGAAAAATATTATTTTGTATTATAAAATCGGATTTTTTATATTAAAAAACTTCTTGATTTTTTTTAAAATTAAAAATATCATAACTCGGCCAAAAGAGCATTAATTTTAAATCGGAAAACTGTTCTGTGCAAGATTTTCTACAGTTAATAAATCTGCATACTTCATTTAAAAATTTTGAAAATTCAATTTTTTATCAAAATCAAAAATTTTAATGATGTAACCCCTTATCAAATTTTGCAAAAATGGCCAAAAAATCGATTTCATCCTGACATATCTAGAAAGATTCCCCTGTTGATGCTAATCAAGAATATATATACTTTATAGGGTCGGAAACGTCTCCTTCACTGCGTTGCAAACTTCTGACTGAAATTATAATACCCTGCAAGGGTATAAAAAAAGCCCTTTTGTTTGTATTATATTTTTATATTAACTATACTTATATCATAAAGCAATCATCATGTCCTACCTTATGTGTCCAATGAAAAAGGCATCCAGAATCCTTCGCAATCCGTCTGGCTCCACCAGCGAAGGCGTTCGGCACAGCAGCCTGCCCAGGCTATCACTCAATTTGTAGGCATTGCTCACATAGAGCACTGGCAGGGCGACACCTCTCGACTGACTCCACACCCTGTAGAAGCCGGGAAGACTGGCATACGAGGCAATCTCCTGCAGCTGTTGACGCACAAACTCCACGCTCTGGTTGCCTGCAGCACTCATCTCAAAGGTCACGCTGAGATTGTGCTGCGGCGCCAGTTCCAGTATCTGATGTATAAGCGCCGCCTCAGTTGCCTTGCCGCCTGTGAAGCTAAGGATGAGCACTCCCACGCCACAGCTTCGTATGTTCTCAAAGTGCTGGGCCAGCAGGGAGTTACTGGGCTTGTACAGACCCAGAGCTGGATAGAAGGCTGTGTTGAGGATTCGGACTGGTCGCGGCGTGGTAAGGGGCACATCGTTTGGGTGCTCGGCAGGCGGCGGAGGTGGCTTCTTGGACTTGTACCAGGGCACGGGGGCAGTGTAGAAAATGTGCACAGCTGTGGTCACCACATCCAAGGTGGTCCTTGACTAAGGGAGAGATGATGATAATTTATACTATATAAATTAGAAGTTTCCCAGTTTTTATTACCGCTTGCTCTGCCTCATGGTCCCTTTGCTGCTGCTGCTTCATCAGATCCATCTTGCTCTGGATGATGCGCGCCTTGATCTTCTGCTCATCATACTTCTCGGGCACAATCACTCCTCCGCGATCTCTTTGGGGCTGAAGTAGGGACACGGCCGCCGCCGCCACTGCTGGCTTCTCCGGCGTCTGTTCCCCCCCACCGGGCCTGTAGGCACGGGCAATGAATCGCTCGTCCAGCAGCAATTCAATGGCCGCATTGCGTCCAGTGGAGCCAAGCACTATGATGGTGATGACCAGCAAGCCGATGATGGCAAACAGAAGCAGAATCTTGACCTTACGTCGCGTTTTCACATATTTTTTGAGCAGCATTTTCGCACGTGTGCATTTTCTTACATTGTTTTTTTTCGCCTCCTGTTTTTCCACCTCCTTTCGGGGCAACCCCAACGACCCCATCTCCTTTATCCGTTACCAATGCAGCTGCCGGAAGCTCCGAGCCATTGCGCATGTCCTGAAACGGACACACTAAACTATCCAAGGGAAGTTCCGGATTACGGAAACAGCAGGGAAAACTTTAAGAATTTCTCAGGTAGGTTTCTTAGATTTTTAAGGAATTTGTTTGTTTTCGATTTATTGGATTAGGTCTAATATAAAATATAAATATTACTGGCTAAATCCATTCCCATAATAGTAGCACACCATATTCATCGACTTTTGTACGTCAACACATTGTCTGAATGTTGTTTTTATTTAGTAATAAAGTAGGTTTGTTTTATAAAAAGATTTCTTGTGGTTTTTATCTATTCGAAGTGCATTCTTGTCTGGTTTCTAACATGCACCTCCGACCTCTAGCGTCCCTCAACTGAAAAGTACAAAAAAATAAAAGAAATTAGAAGCTATTTGTATAAATCCACGCCACTCAAAACTCACTGTATGTGGACAGATCAATCTCAGCCGGCAGCTCGCTAATGTTCACATCGAATCGATCCTGTACTTCGTTGAGTATCTTGGCATCGTTCTCGTCCGAAACAAAGGTGATGGCCAAACCCTTGGTGCCGAAGCGTCCAGCACGGGCCACGCGATGCAAGTAGGTGTCCGAGTCCTCGGGCATATCATAGTTGAAGACAATGTTCACGCGCTCAATGTCCATGCCGCGACCAAAGAGGTTGGTGGCCACCAAAATGCGCTTCTGGAAGTCCTTGAACTGCTGATAGCGGTTCAAACGCTCCTCCTGATTCATGCCGCGATGGATGCCAATGGCGGGGAAATTCTGTTCCGTCAGCAGCTGGGCCAAGGCGGTGCAGCGTTGAACAGACTTGACGAAGATTACCACCTGAAAGGGAATGATAATAGTAAACATACTCGAATTCTTGTAAGCCGTTGGACTAACCTGATTGAACTCAAGCACATCGAGCAGTTCGAAGAGCTTCTTGTTCTTCTCATTCTCCTTCAGATTAACGTAGTGCTGCTGCAGACCGTGCAGCGTCAGCTTGGCCTCATCGTCCACGTAGACCTCCATGGGCTAGATATATCAAAAATAGAATGGGGGGTGTATTTTAAAGGGGGGGAAAAAAGGAATCGAACTAAGACTAGGCTCGCCTCGGCACATACAACAATATGTTTAGATTTTTCTACATACGGCCACGCTACCACCACATCTCATCAACTAGACTCTCTCTCTGAACTGCTCTCGAGGATCGAGGAGGATCAACAAACAATTGTGCGGATACAGATGAGGATTAGCTTTCCCTTTCTGCCAGGTCGGCGACGTCGTTTCAGCTTTTCGTTGATTTATTTTTCAGATTTTGTACCGGAACATTGCGGCGGTTTGTTAAATCATTTTGATTTCAATTGATCAGGCTCAGCGATTAGAAGAAGTTTATGCTTTCGCTACGGTTTGTCTTTCACGCGTTTAACCATTTAGAAAATGGTGTCTGGCAGTCATCAACTAACGCGTTTTCGTTTCGGTTTAAGCTCGCGCAGAGCTATGGGACGTTTTTTCGGGCTTACACGATTAACCATTTGCAAGATGGTGGTTGGCTTATAACATGGAAATTAAGGTCGGTAAATCGACATCGGAAATAATGACTAATTGTCGTGATAGCGGTGGATGCGAGGTGGAGAAGTACGAGCATTTTGGTTATAAACACGTTGATATTTACATCTTGCATAAACTTTTTGCAAACGGGACGAATGTCCTTGCTCAATGTGGCAGAGAACATCATCACTTGCTTTCCGTGAGGTGTGCTACGGAAAATCTCTTGAACATCACGACGCATATCTGAAATTGAAGATTTACCAAATTAGAGCCAATTTTCAAAGGGGTAATAAGGGGGGATAGGGAAACCTACCCAGCTGCTCCAACATCTTATCGCATTCGTCAAGAACAAAGTGCTTCAAGTGCTTCAGATTGAGTTTCTTGTTGCGAATCAGGGCTAGAATACGTCCGGGAGTGCCCACCACAATGTGCGGAGTGCCGCTCTTGAGGGTTTCCTCATCCTTTTGAATGGCAAGACCGCCAAAGAACACGGCAACCTGCAAAAATACCAAACGATAGAGGATTATTTGTTGATTGATTTTCCACATTTAACACAGTTTTATATAATATACGGTCAAGACTTACCTTAACTGTTGGCATGTACTTGGAGAAGCGCTCATACTCCTTGCTGATCTGGAAGGCCAGCTCACGGGTGTGGCACATGACCAGAACATGGCAGGTGTTGTTGTCCGACGGCTCCAGCTGCTGGAGTGTGGCCAGCACGAAGACAGCCGTCTTGCCCATACCGGACTTCGCCTGGCAGAGGATGTCCATGCCCAAGACGGCCTGCGGAATGCATTCGTGCTGAACTGCAATGACACAGCGTTAGTTGTGCGACTGTACCTGCGATCACCTTGCGGTGATTCTCATGCGTGTACTCACCCTCCGAGGGATGCTCGAAGCCGCAGTCAACAATAGCACGGAGGATCTCCGGCTTGAGCAGGAAGTCACGGAAGCCGGAACTGTGAATGGATACATAGGTACCCTTGACGTCCTTCTTGGGAGCCTCCTGAGTCTCCACAGCCGTGGTCTCGGTCTGCTCCTCATCCTCGTAGTCGAGAAGATCGTCGTTGTCGGCCATTCCTGTGCTGTTTGGCTGGGCTTACCTAAAGACTCTGGCTATAAATAAAGTGTAAAAGCTGCGGAGGAAATGGGGACGCGTGAGTAAGCAGTTACATTTACATGTGTAAAAAAGAAAATGCGCGCAGAAAAAATGAGGAGCCGGTGCCGGCGTACCCTCCGCCATCTTGTTTTTTTTTTTTTTTTTTTCACCGCACCGGTTTACATGTATTTCGAGAAAACACGAAATATCAATTTCACACAGTTTTTCCTTCAACGGAAATTAGTTCCCAGTGGAGAAACCTACCTTTTGCACACGTTATTCGCTTTGTAATAAAACTTTTAACGCGATTTCAGCAAAAATTTATACACCAACGTGACGTACAGAGCAAAAAAAAAGTACCAGAGTGACCGAATCGGTGATTGCAAAAATGGCAATGCATCCACATTTTACACCAATGGAGGATTTGTCCTCCAAGGCAGCTGGTCACACTAAATGTAACCTTCGTGACTGAATGCGATACTAATCGATAGTCGGAAAAAACACCAAGGCTCCACCTCTAACTATCGCTAGAAAACGATTTCAATTCCAGCGTCTGCCGCGTTTTTTGCAGCAAAATATTTGATTTTACAATTTGTGCCTCCCCCGATCGTTTGCAAAACACAGGTGAGTGTATCTGCTAATAGTAGATTTTGAGGGTTTGCGCAAAAAAACACCAAACAGCCGTAGCAAGCCGCGGGAAAGCTGCCAGGCAATTTCACTCAACCCCGAAATACCCCCCGCCTGCAGCTGCGGGAAAATGCCGCAAATGATGAATTAAAACCGCCATATTGTTGAATTTCCTGGCTCCTATCGGAAGATATTCTCGGGCTTTCCGGTGTAATTGATTAAATCGTTAGCTGCAGTCAGTATTAGCCTGAGGCCGCGCCTTTTGCCCCACGCCCATAAACAAACGCCGCAAACTCACTCACTCCACCGCTTTTTTTTTCGTCCGCTTTAGTACAGTCGCTTGAGTGGAAATCGGCGGCGTGTGTGTGTGTGCGTGCGAGAGAGAACGAGCATAAACTCGTTTCGTTGCTGCTTCTGTTTTTGAGCGTTTTGTGTGCTTCCACTTTTTCCATTTCGGTTTCATTTTCTGTTTCTGTTTGGAATTTTATCAGGCGGGTCGCACAGCTTGTGGCGCAAAAATAACATATTTCAGTGTATCGAGGTCACCGCAACTCACGTGTTATTTGTTGATTTCTTTGCCCCCCCCACAAAAGCCTGAAAATGTCGAGCAAATCCCGACGTGCTGGCACCGCCACGCCGCAGCCCGGCAGTACCTCGACCCCGCGGGCGCCATCGGCGGGACCCCAGCAGCACCACCAGCAACCGCCGCCGCCGTCGTCGTCGTCGCAACAGGCCTCCAGCCCGCTGAGCCCCACGCGCCACTCGCGCGTCGCCGAGAAGGTGGAGCTGCAGAACCTGAACGACCGCCTGGCCACCTACATTGACCGCGTGCGCAACTTGGAGACGGAGAACTCCCGGCTGAGCATCGAGGTCCAGACGACCAGGGACACTGTTACTCGGGAGACCACCAACATCAAGAACATCTACGAGGGCGAGCTGGAAGAGACGCGTCGCCTGCTGGACGACACAGCCCGGGATAGGGCACGCGCGGAGATCGACATAAAGCGTCTGTGGGAGGAGAACGAGGAGCTGAAGGCCAAGCTGGACAAGAAGACGAAGGAGTGCACCACCGCCGAGGGTAAGTTGAGAGGCTGAAATTTAGGAGCTGCTGCTTTTCTGATTTATTTTCCCTCAAACCGATCAACCCACCCCTAAGACCGAAGCCCGGATTATTAAATTTATTGATTTATTCCCACCCCTCTAGGCAATGCCCGCATGTACGAGTCGCGTGCCAGTGAGCTGGGCAACAAATACACCCAGGCGTGCGCTGATAGGAAGAAGGCCACCGACGATCTGAACGATGCTCTGAGGGAGCTGGAGAAACTGCGCAAACAGTTTGAGGATACACGCAAGAACCTGGAGCAGGAGACGCTGTCCCGCGTTGACCTGGAGAACACAATCCAGAGCCTGCGCGAAGAGCTGTCCTTCAAGGACCAGATCCATACGCAGGAGATCAACGAGTCGCGTCGCATCCGCCAAACCGAGTACAGCGAGATCGATGGACGCCTTAGCTCCGAGTATGATGCCAAGCTGAAGCAGTCGCTGCAGGAGCTGCGCGCCCAGTACGAGGAGCAGATGCGCATCAATCGCGATGACATCGAGAGCCTGTATGAGGACAAGATCCGTCGCATGCAGGAGGCCGCTGCCCGCACCAACAACACCACGCACAAGTCAATTGAGGAGCTCCGCAGCACTCGTGTTCGCATTGATGGTCTCAATGCCAAGATCAACGACTTGGAGCAGACCAATGCCATGCTTAATGCCCGCATACGCGAGCTGGAGCAGCAGCTGGACAACGATCGCGAGCGTCATGGCCAGGAGGTGGCCCTGCTCGAGAAGGAGCTCATTCGCCTGCGTGACGAGATGGCGCTGCAACTGCAAGAGTACCAGGACCTCATGGACATCAAGGTGAGTTTGGGGTTGAATGGGCGCTTCAGTAGCTTTTACTATTAACCATTTCCCTCTCAAGGTCTCTCTGGATTTGGAAATTGCGGCCTACGACAAGCTGCTGGTCGGTGAGGAGGCTCGCCTGAACATCACTCCGGCAAACACTGCCACCGTGCAGTCTTTCAGCCAGTCGCTACGCGGCAGCACCCGTGCCACGCCCTCGCGCCGCACTCCCTCCGGTGCCGTGAAGCGCAAACGTGGCGTTGTTGATGAGACCGAGGATCGCAGCTTCTCCGACTTTTACGTCTCGGCCACTGCCAAGGGCAACGTGGAGATCAAGGAGATCGATCCCGAGGGCAAGTTCGTGAAGCTCTACAACAAGGGAGCCGAAGAGGTGGCCATCGGTGGCTGGCAGTTGCAGCGTCTGATCAACGAGGGCGGTCCGTCGACCACCTACAAGTTCCATCGCTCGGTGAAGATCGATTCGAATGGCGTGGTGACCGTGTGGTCGGCCGACACAAAGGCCTCGCACGAACCGCCGTCGAGCATCGTGATGAAGTCCCAGAAATGGATATCGGCTGACAACACTAGGACAATCCTGCTGAATGCCGATGGCGAGACTGTGGCCAATCTGGATCGCATCAAGAGAGTGGTGTCCACGCACACCTCCTCCTCCCGTCTGAGTCGCCGGCGCAGCATCAGTGCCGTGGATGGCAACGAGCAGCTCTACCATCAGCAGGGCGATCCGGCAGGTCAGACCGGCGAAAAGTGCGCCATTATGTAATTGCAGGAACCAGACAAAAGCGAAACCTAAAAAAGAGAAGGAAAAAAACAAAACAAAACAAACACACACCACCACCACAAGCACACAGAGAGATATGTAGTAATCAGCTAAGTTATTTTTTGTGGCCGCCCAGCCAGTAATTTAATCAAAACCAATATTTGTGTAGATCTGCCCAAGCAGCTAAGCGATAATTTCCGTTTCGTCAACTTTCACTAGTGTTCTCCTCTCCCTTTTCCAACAAATTGTAGTTTTTAACTCTTACTTCTGACGCGATTTCTTTACTCGTTTATTGTTTATCTCAGTAAGCAAGCTTTTGTAATCTTTATATGGTATAGATTATCCCATTTCTATGCCACATAGAACTTACAAGTTTCCACCTCCGTTCTTTCACTTTGATGTATTTTTTTTGTGACGTTAAGAACTTTGAAAATATTGCAAGAAAGAAACAATATTTTCGATGGACTTTCGCATACTCCGCTTTCTTTAAGAAATTAGTTTTATAAGCTTTAGATCCGGCAATGACTTCACAAACATAGCAACAACACAGGAAGACTAGATCCAGAATCAGCAACAAAAACAACAACAGAGAAAGAAGCTCCTGCAGACAAAACACTTATTTATTTAAGTATTTTTTGTACAATCAGCATAAAATACAATATACATTATACCTATACACATTTATATATAGAAAACATAATGACAAGAAGCCAGCAATATATAATTTTTAGCCTTGGCCATAAGGGTATTCTCGATCCCCTACCGCTTTCTCCCGGCTACAAACCGGTTTGGGGCTTCCTGCAGCCATTCTACAACAAACATTACAACAGAAACAATAACAACAACATAAAGTATGTACAACAATAATTAACAGCAACGCTCAGCGATCCGTCGCATTTTTATGAGTGGGCGTGGTCGCGTTTTACGCCGGCCAAAAACAAATCCAGCGCCCACACAAACTACTTTTGTACACAAGAGAAGACGATTGTAAACGAATCGAAACTACTTTTTAAGTATGTAATTGCTATTTTATAATAATAAAAAATAAAGAAAACCATGTTTAATAAAAATAACACGAGATTTTTATTGAAAAGCAGGGTAATACTAGAAACACTACAAGTCTATACCTTGGAAGGAAGTTTTAATTGTTTAAAGAAATTACAATTATCGTATGAGTGTTCGTTCTATTAGCGTAGCATCCTTATGCTCCATCCAATATACCCTAAATATGTTCGGCATTCCAGGGTATTCATTTCACTTTCGGCCCTTTTTTTTCCTAATTTCTTTTGCGTTTTTCTTCTCCGCGTTGAGTTATTTTTAGATTTTAAATCCAATTCCAAGTGTATATGTGTTTGTGCACTCGATTGTAACCAATTGCTTTGAGTGGTTTATCGATATCAGAGAAATTCGATAAATAACAATTGAGCGTAATAAATTGAGAGTAAAAACCGGCTTTTTGACTTTGTGCTCCAGAGGTGGCAACTCTTTAAAAAACACTCATACGCAGTGGGGGAAGTTCATTCAACCGATGCAGAAACCCTGACCGTAAAAACCCGACCCTTGTGATAACAAAAAGTATCTCAAGGTTTTCGCTGCGCCTCTGCTGCATTCTGAGCGTTCGAAAAAGGCTCTTTATCAGCGACCAGAGAGCGAATTCGTAACCACAACCGCAAAACAAACTCAGAACTCGAGTTGCCGCATAAATTGCCAGTCGAATTGAACAATTGAACAGTCGCAGTTCGGAGCTCAGAGCGAAAAAACACTGCCGCCTTTGCAAATAGTATTAGCGCATATTAATAATAATAATAAATAGGCAGCAGCTTGCATACGCCAGTGCTTTGTTGAAGGTGAGTAACAAATTTTAGCCGTGAATTCAAGTACAAAAATTGAGTTGCCAAGTGAGAACGAGAGTGTTTTCCATTTGGGGACAACGCCATAAATGGGTTAATTGTTAATAATTGGGGAGTATACGATGAGTGGCTTATCGTTCGAGTACAACAATAAACAAACGAATACACACACGAAGTAACTGTATAATAAATACAACACACAAAAGTTGAATGAGAAGTGCTCCTATATATGTATCTGTATCTGTATCTTATCCCAGCCGAATATCAACATCTAATCTAAATCCTGGTCAGTGTTGCCACACGCTGGGCAAGTCAATATTCTAGGGTGATAAGGTGGTCTGTTTTCCAGTTCAAAAATAGCTCACAGCTGTTGATTTTCTGCTTCTGCATGAGAATTTCGGATATAAGTACACTGTAAACAAACGAAACAAAAACCAGGGGTGTGGAAAATAGTAAATTAATATTTATCAGGATAATAATAATATTATAAATAATAATAATAGTATTGAAATTTATGTCATTAAAGGCATTACTCCTTATCACTCGTTTTTGTTTACTTTGCTACGTGATTTTATGTAATATAATCATTTAATATATAAATATTATTGTAAATATATTCTAAACAATGAAAATACATTTTTCCTTAATATATTTTATTCATTTTTGAATTAGTAAAGCCTTATTTATATTAGGAAAAATGTTAGAGAAAACACGGGGAAACTGCTAGTATAATAATATGTTTAAATTAAATAAATATGTTTTTATATAAAAAATATTACATTTCGGTTGTAGTAAGATTTTGAGTTTGGCTTTATTTCCCTTACATCTTAAAAAAATAAACTCGTTAAAAATTATTAAATTTAAATTAAATTCTTTCAGCTAAATCATGAGGTTGGTGATATTGGAGACAAGCGATTCGGTGGGCAAATGGGCCGCCAAATATGTGATGAAACGGATTAATGACTTCAAGCCAAGCGCTGATAAGTATGTACCATATTATTGATATTTTCTTTTCTTTTGACTTATTGACAGATCAAACTATTTTCAGATACTTTGTTTTGGGCCTGCCCACGGGATCCACCCCGCTGGGAATGTACAAAGAACTGATTGAGTTCCACAAACAGGGCAAGGTCTCCTTTCAGTATGTGAAAACCTTCAACATGGATGAATATGTGGGTGAGTTCAGGAGAGGTTTTAAAAGGATCTTTAACTCAAGAATGAAGATTTTCCAAGTTGCTAAAGTTGATTTATAAGATATTTCTAGTTGTATCTAGAAATATTCCTAATCTACATATATCCAATCTAAGCTTACCATTCCGAAACCTTTACTTTGAATGCATTCAACATAAACTTAAAAATCAGTTATTAAAATATCCCTCTATAAACCCCATAGGCCTGCCCAGGGATCACCACGAGAGCTATCACTACTTCATGTGGCACAACTTCTTCAAGCACATCGATATCGATCCCAAAAACGTGCACATTTTGGATGGCAATGCCTCCGATCTGGTGGCCGAGTGCAATAAGTTCGAGGATCAGATCCGGGAGGCAGGAGGCGTGGAGCTCTTCATTGGCGGCATTGGACCCGACGGCCATATTGCCTTCAACGAGCCCGGATCCTCATTGGTCTCCAGGACCCGTGTGAAGACCCTGGCGCAAGATACATTGGAGGCAAATGCCCGTTTCTTTGACAACGATATGAGCAAGGTGCCCAAGCAGGCGCTCACTGTGGGCGTAGGCACCGTGATGGACTCCAAGGAAGTGATGATTCTCATCACGGGCGCCCACAAGGCGTTCGCCCTGTACAAGGCCATTGAGGAGGGTGTGAATCATATGTGGACAGTGAGTGCCTTCCAGCAGCATGCCAACACCCTGATGATCTGCGATGAGGACGCCACCTTGGAGCTGAGAGTAAAGACGGTGAAGTACTTCAAGGTATGCCCGCCCTCGATTGCCTCGATTTTGTAAAGAAAACTGGGCAGTAGCTATGGTGCTTGAGTAGCTTGCCTTCCATGGTGTTGGTCTGATAACTCCCAGGCACTTTTATAGTTCTGCAAAAAAAAACAATACTAATTTAAGTGCTTTTACTGATATGGTTGTTGATTAGGTTTAAGGACTTGCATGTAATATACTGGCTTACAGGGTTAGACTTTGATGGTTAAAAGGTTGATCGAAACTATATACATACGTATATATATTTTTTTTATATATTATTTTATTGACTGGCTGACTGGCCACTCCCACACTTTCACAGGGCATCCTCAGGGATCTAGACGAAGGCTCCCAGCCAGAGGGCTACATAAACTGATTTTTGAGTAAGGTGTCTTTTGATTTATTCAAATTTACCCCGAAACACACAAATACTTTTTACAAATGCCATGCTATTTTTTAATAATACTTATTAAAAGCCATTAAAAAATTAAATAATTAAATATAAGACTGTTCCTGACAACATAATAATAAAAAATGGTACCAAACAAATGGAATTCGGAAGGAAGATGACTGCCTCTGGTCCCTTATGTTAACAAAAGTGTTTCAAGCCTCAACAAAAAAAAAATGTACTTATTTTAAGAGACAAATAAGAAATAAAGTTGAATTTTATTTGTTTTTAAATTTACTTTTCATAAAATGTTTATAAATATGCAAAGAGGAGTTTGTTTTCTTAGGTGTAATATAATTGTTATAAGTTTACTTTAAATTAAGTTAAAATATTAAAATTTTTGTAATTAATGTTTATTCTAATTAAGATTTGTGAAGACTTAAGAGTACTAGTATCTAGGATCTTTGACTCAGATTATTAGGAATTTTATCCGTAGATAAGTCTTTAAGATCTTACGTTATCTTACGATTAGTTTTAAGATACTATATCTTTAGGCGATATTTCTTTAGAACTCGGATGTGTACTTTATGAAAAACTTATTTAGATAAGTTAATCTATATATATTCTTCAAGACAGGCAGCTGATAGCTAGTCTTTAATAATATAAATTCTAAATCAATTCAATTCAATCAATTCTAAATCGAATCTAAAAAGTATTACATATTTTCAGAGCCTGATGGACGTTCACTCCAAGCTGATAGAACAACAACAACCAACGTAACCCGAGGGAATAAATACACTAAGAGATCTGGCAACGAATCAGATATCCTCAAACTCGCATTTTACTTCTTACATTGTTCATATATTTTTAAAAATATATATGCTCTACTTCATTATAGTATTTCAAATCATACACAAAACGAATTTGAGAAAATGTTTAATTTTTACTCTGTAATTAAAATATTTTTGTAACAAATGTGTTTTAATATATAAATTGCCTTAAATTTGGAGATTTTTTGACTGTGCCATATGAAAGGCAATGTTTTAATAATGGTTTTTGGGGAAATAAAAGAAAGGCTTTTTTGAAACCTAATGCAGAACTATTATAATAAATTTATAGAATTTCTTTTTAGTTTTGCAATGAAAAATGTTTTTATTTATCTTCATATTCCATACTTGCATACTTTCTTAATTAATTTTTTTCTTTATAAATTCAGAATTTCTTAAAATATCCATAAACGAGGCTTAATTTAAATGTATATTTTTATATTTATGTTTTAATTATAGTCTGTTTTAAACAATTAATTAGTAAATGAAAGAACTAGATCCGTGGCTAGGCCCAGTATAAGGACAGCCCCTTCAACTCTTGCCCAGAATCTTGTTGTCCGTGTAGACAAACTCCTCGTGATCCTCAATAAGCCGAAAGAGCTCTTTGGCATAGAAGATGGAACGCACGGACTCCTCCAGGATGAGCTGATGGTTCTGGACTGCCCTGCGCACCTGTTCGTGTATGAACATGGCCTCCAATCGCTTGGCACGCTGGGTCAGCCGACAGGCCTGGTTGTTCCTTAGACGCGCCTCGCCAGCCGTAAGGCGACCCTCCACGGCGGGCTGGTGGCGGGCTGCGTTGTCGTGGTAGCTGCAGATGTCACCGATTACCCCGGCATTCACATTGAAAATGCCCTCGGCGGCACTGATCACGGTCCGGCAGACCGCCGGCGTGCAGATCATCTCGCGTTGCAGATTTTCACAGATCATAGCCTGCAGCGCCGTTTGACGGGCGAATTTGAGGTAGCCCCGCCGTACATGTCGCCTGCCCAGCTTCTCACGCATCGATTTGAAGTAGAAGACCTGGGTTCCCCACATCTTGCCCTTCAGGGGTCGGGGATTCTTGCGATCTCCTCGTTCCTCGCGGAACAGCTGTCGCTTAACGCGCTTTAGGCTCTCTGTCTTGGCGGACAATCGCTCTGGCTGGAGGCAGCTGTTGACCTGGTGCCACACCTCGGTGGGTGTGCTCAGGGCCATGGCACTGGTGCTGCACCAGTACATCTTGTGACACATGCCGTTCATCAAATACAGCTGCCGGATGCACTCGTTGAGGAAGCTTCGCTTCGTGGGACTCTGGAAGTTGGGGGGATTATTGATTACGTAGTGATCCCGCTTGTACACCACACAGTAGCCGTATCCCGGTCCAGGTCTTGGCTCTTCTCCGTTCAGCATTCCCGGCTTCTGGTAGACAATCAGCTGCTGGTCCTTGTAGTCAATCGGCGAGTTGAAGATGAAGATCTGGTTGTGCTGCGCCTCCTCGTTGGGAGTGCGGAACATCAGCAGCTTCTTGGAATTAGCAGCTTGGTCCATGACTGTTGGGCGTTGAGTGATAAGGATGCGGTTGATTCGGGAGGCTTATATACAGAGTTGGGAGGTGGCAGGTAGACAGGTATCCAGGGCGACTTTGGCCTGTACGTTCCTGCAGGAAGGATTCCTTAGGGTTTTCTTGGGCAGCTTAGGTTTTCTCAAAATGGAAGCCAAGTACGGTTCAAGTTCTACCTGACATGAGAGCTTGGAAATTCTTATAGATATATGTATGTATATAGTTTTACCTGCATAACGACAGATGTTTTCAAGGTGTTATGATCTTTGTATTGTCCGCCAATTTGCAAAATTTTTTCTTAAGGAATCAACTAAAATTAACAATTGGTATTCTAAAGAAATTGAAAGCAATTTATGTTTTAGTGTTGCATATACATAAATATATTCAGAAAAACGTATATATTTAAGCGAAACATATCCTAAATAAATTATACAAAAATTGACATCCAGTTTACAAATATTTACGTTTTATTGCAAAAACTAAAAATATATTTCAGTAACTCAAAATTAATTTTAGTATGTGTTGAAGGCCACCACAGCCAATATTAAGTTTATCATTGTATGCTAAGCTTAATTTGTTAAATAAATAAATAAATTTTCGTATGCAGATTTACTAAAAACTAGCACAAAAAAGCTTTCGGAATGAAATGAAGGATTCATTTCAGACTCTATAAATAATACACATGCATACATACATAATAGATATGTAGACATATATTCATTAGCATAAACAAGAGATTCTTTCTAGCCATGTCGGAAAAAAACCAATTTGTTCCACTAAAGAATTTCATTTTGAAATAAATGAATTCTTTGCTTGGTTACTACAAGGGTATACAATACTTTGACACAATATTCTTTAAAGTCATAGCAGCCCATGAATTGTAATTTATCATATTTAATTCCCTTAAGAAACAATACATCCCTTCAAGGGGAATATCTTGACCCCAAACTAAAGAAAATCGAATTGTATTTAACACATAAATTCTTAGTTACTACGATTATGTTATTGTTTTAAAGTAGGGAAAAGTACTTTTAAATAAACCTGAACCTGAAACCTCAACCTAACGAAATCATAAAGTAGTGTCACAAAATATCATTTAAAAGTTTGAATCTTCCCTAAGGAAAGTCAAAACTAGAGGGAATAGCTCTCAAACTTAAGCAGGTAATAAGCAATTATTTGGGAGAGTCTATAAGAAAGAATCCCTGAAAAGGATTTGAAATGTTTTGCAGCCAAGCGGATAATATAATCGAACTTGTCAACTTTTTCTTAATCCCCACCAGGTGTTTAGGGCCATAAAAGGGCAAGGCGACGCGCTTGAGCTGCCCTAATTATCCTTCAGGTAAAGCTCGTAAACAGGTAAAGGACAGTCCGCGGAGGAAGAAGAACGGAGAAACCCCCTGCGTTTCTCCTTTTTCTGGGCATATAAGTTTGAGGGATGAAGGATTGCAGCTGTCAGAGGCAATCGAACCACGAGATCGGCTACAACATGGGTAATGTCATGGATCGCAAGGTGTCCTGTGCGGAGGCACGAGTCACTGGTGCCGCAACGTCACCGACTACCCCTACTCCGCTGGCTCACAAGGAGCCGGAAAAACTGGTGGCAAAAAGCTCGGAGGAGGAACCAACGCCACAGCCACAGATGGCCTCAAACTTGACGTTTTACCTGTATTCCTATCGCCAGCAAATGGGCTGCAAGAAGCACCAGGTGATGAAGTGGGCCACCTCGAAGCTCATGCTCACCGAGGAGCTGCTCAAGCTCCACAGACAGACAACGTCCAAGTCCTGGACCGATTTCGAGCTAACAGACGACGAGGAGGATTTCGAGGATGTGGAGAATCGTGTTCCGGCACGGGATAATAACGACAATGATGATCTCCTGGCCCAGGAGCTTTGCAATTTGAAGAACTATCGCTTGACACTCAGGGGCACCATACTGGAGGTGGCCCAGGAGAAGATGAAGAGACGCGAGAAGAAGAAGCTGAAGCGTTTGAAACGCCGCACTCTGATCTCCTCCAAGAAGCCCAGCAACAAGGACAAGCACAAGCTTTGGCAATATCCGAGGCCATCGATGCCACTGCTGGACGACGAGGAGGAGGAGCATCGGGAGCAGGACGCTCAGCCGGAGGTCATTGTCATCGACTAAGACGCACCCAGTTCCCAGTTGATAGTTCCTAAGCCTAAGCTAATCTAGTCGTTGTCCTCGTTCTAATTTGTAAATAATTTGTATTTATCTGATAGTCTGTTCTATGGCCATTAAAATGGTTCACACACAACATAAATATTCCGACACAAATCGCAACTCGTTTGTTGTTAATTGACCAACTGACGACTGGTTCTGGCCTGGCCCAAATCAAAGTTCAATGCGCCCGGCGAGTGTCCTGCTGCTGCATCTGGATACAGGACTTGCCGGGTATTCCCCTGGCACCGTAAACCTTGCTGCATAATTAAAATGTCGCGTAATTGATTGCGACTCACGTTTGCAGCGTCCTTTTTCTGCTTTATTTTGCTCCTGTTTCGGTCCTGGACTGCTTTGGTTTTTGAACCTGCTCTGGTTTCACCGACAAACGGCAAACAGGGCTTTAATTAATTTAGTTTTTCGTTATTTATTCCACAAAGCTCGTAATACCACACAAACTAACATTCGTATAACCCAATTCCTTTTGTAATTTACAAGCCAAAAACCCAATATTTCCCCATAATCCCCATCGGTTTATCTGTGCAAATGTGTGTCACATTATAGCCCCTAAATCTCCTCTGACAATTTGTCAGACTCTGCCACAACTTGTGATAAACTGTTACCCCTTTTTTGTGGGCCACTCTTGCCCCCCTTCCCTTGGCCTAATCTTATCTAGCAACTAATTAAATTTACGCATAAAAAAACGCACGAGAAACAGAGCAGCATTCCCAGTGCAGTCGAGAGAACCAAATAAATTATTGTGGGTCATGCAAAGAGAGGGTTCGCAACTACTAGGGAAAAGTTTGAAGTTTGATGGGTGTATTTATGTGGCCCCAAGGAGCCACTCTTTGAACTTGTCCCAGTAAGCCAAAAAACAAGGTTGCACCACTTTGAGCAATTAAAAAAGTGCGAAAACCAAATGCAATTATCGCCATATTTGTCGGGCTTATGTGGCATTTAATAAAAATAATTATGAGCGAAACAACCTGGTTAAGGCTATGGGCGCCATGTGGAGCTGGTTAAGGATGCGGTTATGAGCTGGGCACGCACTCCGGCATACGCAGACAGACGCCTGACACAAATTCCCTTTCAAGTTACACAACAAGGCTGTCCGGGTCTCCAGCTCTCCTCTGGCTCTCCATGTGGAAATGGCTCCCGAAAGGGGCTGCAATTTCGAATTCCTTGCAGCGCATCAAAGCGCACACCGAATTGTGACATGTCCTCGGCAAGCCACCCACTCCCATTTCTGGATGTCCAACCACCAGCCACAACCTCACCCACTAAGCAACACCACCCACTGCGTGGCCACCACAAACAATGCTGCGTTCCACCAAAATGGCCATCAAGACGGGAACAATAGAAGTGGCACATGCACCGAGGAAATTTGTGGTTAATTTGGGCAAAGGCAAAGGTATATATTAATAAAGTAAATAAGATCTAAGATAACTTACAATATTAACTAAGCAGTGAATTTTTACTATTTTTAATTGAGAGGAAATTGAGGTTTTTGGATTATATATATTTACAAATTTATAAATATTATATTATCATAAATGTTCCTACTCTTAAAAATTTTATAGAATTTCATATCATTTCATTTATCAATAGAATGTTTCTTAATTATAAATTATTAAAATAGCTTTTACTATCCAATTTATTTTCTCCAGTGTAACTTTTTTTTTTCAAGTTGTGTAAGTAAGTCCTTTGAAGGAGTCAGCCACCCTTCCTGCTTCGCCCTTTCCCTGCCACTTCCACGCATGTGTAGCGGTTGTTAATTGCCGGCTGGCTAAGCGGAAGCTTCTAAGAATTTCTGCTTTAATTAAATTTTTTAATAAATACATAGGGAAAACAATTTATTAATTGCAAAACATTTTTAGCCAACGCCTCGCAGGAATGGCAGCAATTCCCGGGTTTGCTTGAGGAAATGCACCCTTAGTTGGAGCCAAAGATTTTCTCTGTTCAATTTCCTAATGGTTTTTGTTTCGGTGTGACTAATTTTGGAGTTAGAATTTCCAAAGAAATTGAGGCTATAAATTATTAAAGAAAAGAAGAGCCACCACCAAAAAATATGAAGTATGGGAATAAATTAAGTGAAAGTAGGCGATTTTTTAGGCAAGTTCTACTAAACCAAAAGAGTTTCCTTTTGGAAAACCAAGTAGTCCCTTGAAAGGCTAATCAAATTTCCCAAAAGTCTCAGTAGGCAGTGCTAATCTTTAATCCAATTGTCAAACCTGTACACCCAACGTCCGGCGGCAATATTTCATTCAGTTTTCGAGTCTTGCTAAATTCATACGTTTTTCATTCGTTTCGTTTTCTGTATTTATACAAAAAAAAATCATAAAAAAAATATTCAAAATTCTACACAATAAATAAGAACAAAAAAGATTTTTTTCTCATCGTCTGCACATCTTTTTTTTTTGTTCAATAATTTTTGTTTGTTCGTTTTACGTTGCAAGTAAACGAGAGAGACTAGACACAGGTGAGTCTGCAATCTAGCCTGCAACCTGGACTGCAATCGTCTCGCTTCCTGGCAGATACCAATCCCAAACCCGTTACCGAAACCCATAGCCAAGATGTCTGGAGAAATTTTTTGTCACAAGTGCAAGGAGGTCATCACCAAGCGCATGATCACCGCCCTGGGCAAGACCTTCCATCCGGAGCATTTCCGATGCCGGCACTGCGAGGAGCAGATCGACGATGCCACCTTTAACATACAGGACGGTGAGCCGGTGTGCACCAAGTGCTTCACGGAACGCTACACGCACACCTGTGCCGGCTGCAAGAAGCCCATCCTCGAGCGCACCATCTCGGCCATGGGCGAGTCCTGGCACGAGAATTGCTTCCGCTGTGATGGCGCCTGCAAGAAGCCACTAGCCAGCCTGCCCTTCTATGAGCGCGACGGCAAGGTCTATTGCCGGCACGACTACGAGGAGCTTTTTGCCGCCCGGTGTGCCAAGTGCGACAAGCCGATCACGGACAATGCCGTCATTGCTTTGGACACCAAGTGGCACCGCGACTGCTTCAGGTGCAACAAGTGCGAGAGTCCGATCACAAGCCAGACCTTTGCCCTAGATGGCGGCAAGCCAGTGTGCACCTCCTGCAACTGGTAAATTGATCTTTGTAACAAGCAACCCAGCAAACATGTCGGCCAGATACGAATGGCTGCCTATCTAGTAGGTATCAGCGTTCGTAGTTAGCCATTCGTCTCTGGAGACCATTAAGTCTACAATTTCGGCCGAATATTAGAAGACATGGAAATCCTTAAGAACCCATAGAAGCCTTTGCCCACATCATAGTCCAAATTATCCAGAACTCAAAGCAAATTATTGAGAACTCAATCAAAGCCACCACAACAAATAATACAAATATTAAAAAAAACTGAACCATAAACAAAACCCAAAACAATTTTGCAGTTTTTCTTTCTTAATTAAAAGGATTTTTAATGTTTACTTTATTATTCATTAACTAAACTTAATTGTATCATGTCCTGTCCTACCCAGAATTTAATCTTGAATTGGATTTAATAGCTCTTAAGCTGGTAACCCCTAAACTTGATTTTCAAATGAACTAACCCTTAATATATCTGCTCGATGCCTTATGTTGGGGGCGGCGCTTCCTTCTGATAAGTGGGTGGTTGGGTTTGGCGAACGGAAAATACTCCCACGGCGCAAACAGCGGGGGCGTCGTGGGTAATTTCAAGCGTAGACGATCAGCTTTGTCTCACTGCATACATGATACTAAGGACTAAGCTTAGGCAGACGACGAGAGCGGAAAGCTCAGCCGGCAGCGGTGGTACAATGGGCCGCGTACCTAAACACCTTAAGTTCCCACAATTTCCAAGAGATACGTTTCCAGCTGAAACCCTTTCACTATTCTAAATAAATATTGAACGAAACGCATTTCCAGAAGCTGTGCTTGACATGAGATCATGTTTCTTAATCTAAAGGTAATGCCTAACCCCAAATCAACATTAAAAAAGATAAATCCGTCAAAAGATCATATTTATCTCGTGTTCGTATGCTAGTACACAGTTGCAGTCAAAATATTAGTAGTCAGAAAAAGATAGATTCTTGAAGACTTATTTAATAAAAAATTTTAAAATTAACCTTTAAGTATTTTCTTACGGTTTAAACAATAAGACATTTATTTTGACTAGTGTATTGTATCCTCGACTTGTAGAAACTTTACGTAATCTTTATTATATGTATTATTTATTAATTAGTTAATCTAACCTGCTTAAGACTACCAACTAATGCTCAAATTAACCCTTGAATTAACTCAATTACAAAACCAAGCTAAGCTATGTAAAACCAATATTTATCTTAAATTTTAAGATATATTCCTATTATTGTGACCAAATATGTATATGAGCCTTAACGGCATGGCGACAACCAGAAGAGGTGCAGCGGGAAATGGAAAATTCAGCCAAGGGGGGTGTCTCTTCATCGTCGTCACTGTGGAAATTCACGAAGCGCGTTCGTGTGACAGCCAGCAGCAGCAGCAGCAACATGTACGGCAGCCACAGCGACATTCGGAGAAGTTTCAGTACGATTTCGTGGCTTTCTGCGGCTTTGGAGTCGCCGGCTGCCGGTTTCGGTTTCATTTTTCGAACGGAGCGCGTGCGAAGCGGTTCGGTTGGTCTCTCGGTGGCTCAGCGATTTTCCCACAGTCAGTCAGAGTCGGTCCCGGTCCCGGTGTGTGTTTTCGCGGAAAAGCTACCCAAAAAANGTGTTTTTTCGCGGAAAAAATACCCAAAAAAAAAAAAAAAAAAAAAAAACGCGCAAAAGGTGGCTAATTAATTGCCTAGTTAAACTGTCCCATAAATAGCCCCGGCTGTCATTTCGGAGCCGCGACCATACGACAATTAAGGAGTCTGCGAAAATCTTTAAAGCCGCAGCTGCAAGGCATCCATAAATTGCGGCTCGGAAAATCAAGATCGTGTTTACGTTGTGTTTTGCGAGTTGCATGTTGCAAAAACTGTAATTTATTTGTGCAAACTATGGCCAGATTTTCCAGATTGGGATTTTCCAAAAGCAGGCGATATCCTCACGTCTGGTGGCACTGACAACTCAATACGAAAATCGTGTAGATCGGCAGCGGGGATATAATTGAGATTTAGCACTGTGCGTGTTTTCCTCGGATTAGACAACTCGACAATTTGTGACTACAAATAATTGCAGGTTATTGGAAAGAAAAATAACCATAGCTATGGTTACCTATGCATAGGTAAAGATTTATGAAGTGGAAAAAAAAAAATGTTTAAATAAAATAAAGTAATAATAGAACTTTATCAAGTGAAATATTTAATTTAATATTTAATAATAAATTAAATTACTAAATGGAATATAATGAAAAGAACTTTCTATATTATATTGATTAATTAAAAAGGAGGTTTACTATAGTTAATTAAAAAGAGAAACCTGAAAAAGAACGTTCCAATCTTTTGCTTATAAATTCTATAATTAAGTTATTATTAGAAATATATTTATTATAATTTAATCTCTCAACTAGACAACTATTTAAGCCAACTTAAAACCCGAACAACATTCATCAATTAAAACAAAATGCCAAAGTTGACGGCTTTACGACTCTGTCCAAGCACAGGTGGAAACTTACTGATTAAAATGTAGATATTTATCGCCATTAATATATAATTGTAATTAAAAACTATGTATTTTTAATTACCTAGATGACAGAAGATTAATTGAAAACACATGCAAATGACCACAATCGAACGATTCATTTACATATTACAAATTTCTATACAAGTACTCAGGTCTAAAAACTCGAACAATAAGATCAATTAGAGACTGTTTGTTATGGTTTTTTATTGGTTTTCGTTTGTTCTGGCTCAGTGGTAACATCACGCATACGCCACCTTGACAGCTTCGGCTGAAATTCTGGTATTCCTGAACCCTTTTTCGTGGAAACCAAACAAGAACTCTAAGCTCGCAGGCCGAAATTATTGATGCTACACTCGCATTCTTTTCCAATTTGCCAATGACTGAGAATGAAAAAGAAACACACAAAGTCGAGCTCAGGCACACAGTGAGCGAAAAATATATTACATATTATTTAAAATGGGAAATATTTTGCTATAAAAGGTCTAGAAAATTATTAACAATTTTAGTTTTGAACTTTTAAAGATATTTTAATTATCTTTGAATTCATTTAAATTTATCTTTTAAAAAATCTGCAGTCTGAAATAGTATTTTAGATAATGTAGAAAAATGGTTTTAAGCAGAATAAAATTATAGAAGTAAAGCAAATTCCTTTAAACAAATTATCTAGTCTTTCTGGTGTTCTTTAAAACTAAATTCCTGATTTTCCACAACCTTTTCGTCCCAGTGCAGTGAGAACACATTGGGGGGCAGTCACTGACCCTTTTTAATTGCCAATATACCTTGAACTCGGAATTGGGAAATATTTGCTTATTTTCTTCTCACACGGAACCTCTTTTGATAAAAGATTAATCAGAATAAAAACCCAATTATGACAAAGAAATAAGATAAATAAATAAAATAAATATTTTGTAAACGTAAGCTAACTAAATCTTTATTTAATTTTAACTAGAGCAACAGAATAATTATAAATAATTTGTTAGGTAATTTTTAAATTATATTTTTAAATGATGAATACTTTATGCTGTTTAATTTCCATTTTATATTTTTTTCATTATTTAATTTTATGTTGGTCCCTTTGTATTGATTATAGTTATAATTATTAATCAAGATACCTCAAAAAAAATATTCCAAATATTAAAAAATATATAAACCCATTTATCGCAGTGCTGCGAAACCCATTGGGGGGCAGTCACTGACACTGAAGAACCTCCGCAGTCGTACTTTGACTCTTGCGGTCGTCGGTTCGACGTTGGTCGTTAGGCATAAAGAAATACTATAAGTTTCATATGGCAATTGCCTTTTTTGGCGCAGGAACAGAGACAACAGGCGGCCGGCAGACGACGCACCTTAAAAGTGCGGCGGGGATCGCCTGGGTCGCGACTCAACCTTTAATTGGAAAGCACAGCCAGCCTTCCCAGCGAAGGCCTTTCAAACTCCCTCGAATTGGCAACCAGTTTGGCTCTTTTGGCTTCCCACCGTATAGTAAATATATATGTACGTGTGTAGTTTATATAGCAAAGTGTAGTGCGGATTGTGTGTTTCGCTGCAAAGCCTCTTTGTGTCAGTCGTGTGTCATTAGCATCCGCCGACTGAGCTCCCAGTGTGTCAAAAGATTTGAACTTTAAAGTGCTCAGGTGCTGAAGAGCTCAGACTCAAAAGTCAAACTCAGAGACTGGGACAGGCTGGGGAACGGAAAGTAGACAGCGGACACTTGGACTGGCAGACAGTCCGACAGTCAGTCAGTTGGTCTATCGGTCGTTGGCAGCACTGAGAAAAATATTTAAAAAATTAATACGGAGTGTAGGAGAAAACTTCGAAGGAAGATACGGTTATTAGAAACATTGATTGTGGATTTTACTGAAGTTAAAAATGTTAAAGAAGAAAAATTATGGTTTCTGTTTTATTTTTTATTTTCTAAAATTACTTCCCAGACCTATATATTTTAGATATTTAATTTTTGCGATTTTTAAAATTGTTTTTTAATTTATTTATCTCTTTTTTCAATTGCTATATCGATATTTACCCACATTCCCTATCTACCATATTTGTAAATTGACTCCCTTAATTAGCTTCGATATTTTTGCACAGTATATGTGAATTGCTTATCACGTTGTTTGACTTTGGGGCTCGTTTGAATTATGCGTGCTATCTTCCATTGCCATTCCATTCCGTACCCTGGGCCAGCGAGTAATTCACGCCGCAATTGTCTCTTTCGGGTTCTTTTTATCACACCTGCCGTGCACCGCTGGATACCACACACAGTACACACACCGCACACCACTTACCAAGTGGAGGGCCATGGAGTGGAGTACTCCACGAAGAAGTGTAGGGTACACGTACTTCCACTTTGTGGCTGCTCTTTTCGAAGCACGTCCTCCCCATCGAGTGTGTTTGCCTTGGTACTTGCATAGAATTCGTTAGTTTTTTGGCTAAAGCATTTTTCTATTCTTTTTTCTTATTTTTTATATAAATAAACAAATTAGCTGAGCTGTCGGGTTTTTGGGTATAATTAAAGAGCGTTAACTGGAGCTTGGTTATTTTTTTTGAGCATCCGTGAAATTTAAGTCAAACTGTTTAGGAAACTGTTCAGAGAGTTAAGGATTATTTAAAATTTAAGAACAAAATTATTAAAAAATAAATAGCAAATGCTTAAGGTTTTGTTAAATATAAGATATCTTTATCTATAGGCAATATACTAAAGTCTAAATTTTGTATGGATACTAAAAATAATCTTCACAACCTTAAACATTTACATTATATTTTCCCATTAAATTTCTTAATTAAAAACCCAGTCTCACAAAAACGAATAAACTTTTTCTGAAAGAGAAACCAAACACAAAATGAAGTAATCTTTCAGACAGCCAAAAAATTACTTGCCCAAATAATTTAATTAAATTATTCCATTTAAAAACCAATTGAGCCAACGCAAAGGCGATTCGACATAAAATGAATTGGCAAAAAAAAAATGCGATTAATAACAATAAATGAAAATAAAAAAATATCAAGCCCGAGGGTTTAGACACCCCGTGGAACCAAAAGTGTGCGCAAAAGAATCCAAAACAAAATCAATGGCAAATACAATAAGCCCCTCACCTGGCGCTGGCCAAAAATAGCAAACCGAAAAACCATTTAATAACAATATCAATAATATTGTAATCCCAAAAAAGGAAATCAAAATCGAAGCTCATTTTGAATTGCAATAATCAGAATTCGTAGACGCCGCCGCGGCTCTTGAGAATTTTGTGCGGCATTAAGCGACTGATAATGATGATGATTATATTCGTTAAATGACGAACGGGAGTGTGGGCGCCGCTATCAATAAAAATTAGTTTTATTAATAACAGAGGAGCCCTCAAAAAAAAAAGAGTCGTTGGATACTTGTTTGGTTTTTGTTTCATTGAGACACAGTGAGAAATAATTAATTTATTTAGTTGATTTATTACATGTTGAAAAAGGTTAATAACAATAAATCGTATAAGATTCTTTTAGCTTAAAGAATTTAATAAATAATAACCTAATAAATTACTTATGATAAGGCTAAAATTTCTAGTTTTAAGTTATTTATACCTATTAATAATTATTTTCCCAGTGTAACATATTGTTCTTTAATTTTTTTCATATTTCCTGCTCTGCTTTGGCACATTTCGCACATTAATTGATAAATGCTGCTCTTATCAATTTGTGATCAAAGTAATTAAGTTCACGAACCGAACGTGGCTAATTGCCAACAACATTGGAAAATAAAAAAGAAGACAAACACTAAACAGCAAAAACAAAAACAAAATATAATAAAGCAAACAAAATAAAAAAAGAAAACAAACAGAAACCATTAAGAAGTAACAAAAGACCATAAAAAAGCGTTAAAAATGTGCAAATATGTAATGTGCGTGGTGAGACAACAACAACATCGCAAGAAACTACAACCACAACACCATAATTAACAATTACACGAGTGAGCGAGAAGGAAAAAAAGTGGCAAAAAGACACCAACAGACTTTTTCCAACAACAACAACGATAACAGTAATATTTACAAAAGTTGATCTAAGATGGCGCTATCAATTACCGTTATTCTTGTGACTTTTTTCACAATTGCCGTGCAGCTTCAACAACAACACAACTGTGCGGGTGAGTAAGGCAACAAAAAACAATTTCAAAATGTACAAATAATTTTAATTATGAAGTAACGATTCCGAAAAATATAACACACACACAATGAGTGGATTGAGTAATTCTCGTGGAATTGTGTGATCACAAGACAATTTGGGAATTGAATTTATGCTGCTTCAGCAATGAGAATTATTGTTAATATTTATTTGAAAAGCTTGTAAGGCAGTGTAAAATTCAAATTAATATTATCTAGAATTTTTAAATATTTTCAAACTAACTTTGATATATCAGGATTTATATTAGTTTATTACCTCTTTTTTTTGTGCCAGTAATTGCAATTTTTAAACGCGGCAAGCCAACAATAAAGTTTTTTATAAGCACAAAACACTTAAACACTTAAAATCCTCTAAAGTTTTACAATGCCGGTGAATAGTAAAAATGTGCCAAAAAGTACGTGCTTCTTAAAAATATTTAACTGCAATTAAAATCTTTTGGCAAAATTCTTAGAAAATATACTGGCAAAAAAACTTAATTTCCTAATTTTTGCTAAACTGCAAGTAAAGCATTTCTGTTAATTTAACACCCAAAAATAAATCATCACCTAACTGAAACCAATTTCAACTTTATTTGTTTGATTAACTCAAGTCCTTTCACTTTCAATTGATTTATCAGTGTTGAGTTTGCCTCCCCCTAGGCGTTTCACCTGGTTCTTAAGCAAATAAAGAGCTCATAAAAGGCAATTACACTAATTTGCATCGAGTGGCGGTGCACAAATCCCGCAGATAACTTGAACTCAAACAGTCGCCTCGTGGGAATGCAACTGAAGATATGGAGTAATGAAGTGGGAACCCCCTTGTATGACCCCTTTTTTTTCCAACGCTCGTTCGGTGCTCTTTTATGTGCTCCATATGCTGCACTGGTTGCCTTAGCTTAGCTTCGGTTTTAATTATAATTATAAGTCATCGGAGTTCTACGAGGCCCACAAGGTTTCATCGGACACAGGTGTGAACTGACGGCCCGACAGGCTTGCTGGTAAGCGATATGTTTCGTGGGCCCAACAACTGAATGACTGACTGACAGAATGCCGGTGATGGACTGGACTACCGACAGTTCCCCAGAGGCGCTCCATCAAAGTCCAATGTAGATAATGTACTGAGAAAAAATCGGGAGGAGATTGTTGGAATCTCTTTGAAAATCTTAAAAATTAGAAAAGTTCATAGGAGTATTGTTTAAATTATAATAATTTAAATAAAACTTCTTTAATTTATTTTGCTACATATTAAATATAAGCCTATTTAATCATAAAAGCCTTAATGTAGAGACCATTTCTCATTTAATTGTGGAACAAAGACTTGGGAATTATAATATTTTGTATATTATTTATTTCCCTTGCAAAGCATTTTCATAAAGTTTCATATAATAACTTTATATTAAATTTGGATTATTCCTAATCCCTGATACTAAAAAAAACCCTATTTTAACCCTCAGTGCATGACGTGCTGGGCCAGCACACGCCCAAAAAATTATTTCATCACGTTGCAAAAGACATATCAAATTTTTTCGGGGGATGACTTGCTCCCTGCTTGCCTCGCCATTCCCGCACAGCTGACACTCGGAGGAGCACTTTGTCCCTGTCAAGTTGAATGCAACGCGCCTTCCTTCACCCGGTAACCAGTATCAGTCACCGGGCGGGTCAAAGGTGTTGAAATATGCCGGCCAGCAGCTGTCGTTGTCGCCGCCTGAAATTCATGAATTTATGTGCAATCAATTAAGTCAATAGGTGTGTGCCTCCGTTGACTTTATTTGTATTTTATTTTATGATTGCCTTCAAAGTTCGCTTGCAGTGTCTTTTTTTGCACTCAGCAGCAGCCGCCGGCTGTTTCATGACTTCAATTAAAGTGTTTTGTTTAATGGCAGGCTTTCAGTTGGTTTACAAAAAAACCATAAGTTTGGTCAGTAAATCTGAACATAAAAATCTATATGGAAAATATAGTAAATGCTATAAATATAGGTGCTGAGTAACATGTGTTTAAAGTCAACAATCTTAATGACTTAATTGGTAGTGAAAAGGAATAAATCAAAACGGTTTTGAGCTATTTATCTCCGTATAAACATTCTATTTAAAAAAAAAGCTTCTTCAACCACTTCAAGCTCCTTTAATTCCCATCCAATTTGTACTCCATTTCCTACTGAAATGTCTCTAATTTTATATCCAATCCTAAATCACTTTGGGTGCCACAAAACTTTTGCAAAGTATTTCATAAAATATTTCATATTTCCCGCACACATGGTTAGATTTATGAGCGAGCTTGACACATTTATCACAAGACAGCCAAGGTTGTTGGTTAGCGCCTTCGTCTTGTAGGGTACTTTGCATAACAAAATGTATACAAAAATATATAAAGTAATGGCAAAACGAAAAGCAATTCGCAGTTATGAGATCTGTCTCCGTCTCTGCCACTGTCTGTCTCTATTTGTCACGCCCAGAATTCTTACTTTTTTTACTATTTGCCAGATCCCAGAAATAGTAGCATGATTCAGCTTAAGAAATCGGGTTTATAATGCATTCCCATTCAGCTCCTTGAGCTTGGGAGACTGCAATCTGCATTTTACTTATACAGATTTCTTTTTATAGGTTTTCGGTTTACTGATGGAGCCAACAAGTATTAACATAAAAATAGTTAATCCTTATGAAAAAATTAATTCAATTAAGAAATTTTTAAAGCTGAAATACCAAAGATTGCTTGAGGAAAGACGTAATTATTTTAAATGTATTAAATTTATAGTTTTCTTTATTTAAATCCATATTTTTAATGGTCACGCTAATGAAATAATTATAAACAAGAGTGAAAGCTTAGGTTAAATTAAAATGTAGTTAAAACTACCAACTTTTACTCTCAAAGAAATAATACATTTTTATGCTCTTGAAATTATTTCGTTTATTTATTTTCAGAAAGATTAAATATGTGATAAATTTGGAGATTAAGTAAAATAGACATTGTTTTTCAAAACTTAGATTTTCTGCTTTTAGCATAAGTAATTGACATTAAAATACTTTGATTTCGGATTTAAAATACTTCATAAAAATTGTTGATGGTGGTAATTTATGTCTTTTCACTAAAAATATTAATGTTAAACTAAAAACACAACATATTTCGTATAATATTTTAACTGAAACATAAAATTTGGGTAGAACTTTGCGTTCGGGCGGTTCTTATACCCGCATAAAACACCTTCAGTGGTAAAGAATGATTATTTATATTGAGGAATTCCTCAGAAAACACCAATAAGCTTCTAATCTTAGTTGCCTAGAGCCTCCTCCAGTCTCAATTGCTCCAGGCGTTCACTGTTTAGAAATAAAATAAAAACAAGTTAAAGAAATTAAAGAAATGTTAAGTAACTTTAAATAATAATAGCCTTACATGACATCCTGCTCGACATGATTCAACGTTTCAATCTCCTTCATCATGGCCGAGTGTTTGGCTTGATGCTCCTTTATCTTGTTGGCCAGCTCTGACTTTTTGGCAGCCGTCTTGTCCAGTGTCTCCTGCAGAGACTTTCTCGCTTCTTCGACGACTTTTTCTAGGTCTGCGTCATCCTAGAATTAAATAGATCATTTTCAGGCTTTGCACGAGTGGTGAAGAGGGTGCTCCCTACATACCATAGTGGAGTACTTATCGTAGCTACTCTTCAATTGCTCCGCCGTGACACCTTTGACCTCTTGGCAGTGCTCGTCATAGGCCTGGTGCACGTTGCATTTGGCACCGAGCAGTTCCCCGAGCTGTCCCACCAGGTTCTCGGCCTTTGAATTCACCTCATTGAGGCTAGGCAACAGATTCTTTCTTTCGGGGTAAGCATCCTTGCCGGCAGTCGAAACGCAGCCATAATTATGGTCCAGCAGTTGCTTCTTTACCCCCTGGAGCCCCTCCAGCTCCGCTGCCTTCTGCGCAGTATCGGCGTTCTGCAGCAGCGGCGGAAGTGCAGGTTACACACGGAATTTTCGCAGAAACTGCTCATTTAACTTACCACTATGGCCAGGTTCTTTTTCATGTACTCTACAAACATTTCATCGTCCAAGCGAAGTTCCTGCTCCTCAGGATTTTCCTGTATTTTTTCCAAGTTTGTGCGTTTTTTAGACATGGTTATTGTTAGTTTTGGTATTCAAAAAATGTATATTTTGTGTATTTAGATAATAATAAGTAACAAAGGACGCCGATCGGTCGGTACAAGAAAGCGATTGGTGAAGGAGCTTATCGATACATTTAGTGTTGGCGAAGAGGCCAAAGCAGTGTTGCATAATGCCAATCAGTCACTATTTTTGGCAATAACGCTAAAAATTCAGTAACTTTGGATTCATCCAGCTCCGCTGCAGCAGCGACGAGCCGGAAGTGAAGGTTACACTCGGAATTTTCGCGGGAAATGCCCATTTTACTTACCATTGTGGCCAAGTTCTGTTTTACGTATTCTACAAACATTTCATCGTCCAAGCGGATTTCCTGCTCCTCAGGATTCTCCTGGATATTTTCCAAGATGGTGCGTTCTTTAGGCATGGTTGTTGTAAGTTTTGGAATTCAAACAACGCAGTTTTTTTTTTTTGCCGACAGAAAGAACGCAATTCGCGATGGAATTTATCGATACATTTAGTGTTGGTTCACAAGCCCAAGAAGTGTTGTACAACGCCACTCACTAATTTTGGCCATATCGCTAAAAATTCCATAACTTTGGAACTATATCCAACTTTATCCTTTTTTAAAACGAATTAGGATAAATGTATAAAAAGCTAAAATGTATATTCTCTCATAGTACTAGTACTGCTGTCATCTTCTCCTTTCAAAATAAAGGCCTTCCTAGCATTAAAGCTAAATTCGTTTTAATAGGCACCTTGACTAATTATAACCCCTATTAATTAGCATTAATTAGCATACATTTTAAGAGGCTTTGACTTTGACAAATGCATTTGGACTCGCGAAAATGTTTTCAAACTCACTCACAACCGCAATTAGTTAAATAAGCAATCCATCTCCGGCACGCCGAGTGTCACTAAATATCACTAATTTCTGGTTAGTGGTTTTAGTTCTAGTAACTTGAACGGGAGCGTCACTCGTCCCTAGAGACTCCAAGACAAAGTCTTTGAAGTTCGCTTTGGTGACTTCTAGTCTGCGATTATTTCGCAATTTCCTTCCATGTTGCTCTTTCCATTTCTCAATCTACTTTTTGTGCTGTGACTGTGCACTTCTTTGTGCTGGGACTGAAGAAAAAGGAAAAACCATACTTTAAATGAAAATTACATTTAAATCGATAACAACAAATTGTTTCTTGGAGGCAGAGATGCCCTTAAGGAAGGGTGCATGGCTAGCTGGAAACAATTTCTGAGAAATTTCTGGATACTCATATTATTATTATTAATTAAATTAATAAAAAATTATTAAAAACATAAACACAAGTCTCAATTTAATTTAGAAACTTTCAACATTATTTTTCTTTGCACATAATTTATTAAAAATACTGATACAATATTGTTAGCATATATAAATATTTTTAAAAACCTTATAGTCTATTTTAGTTTTTTGTATAATTTCCTTTCATAAAAAGAGCATTTGAAAATCTTTGGTTTGTGCTGTTACTTGCTTTGAATTCAATTTACTTTGGCTCTCGGACAAAGAGAAAATATTTCATGGACAGAGACCGTCAAGACAGGAAATGGAGAAAACATTCAAGACACTTTGTCTGCGCACTTGGATCGTTCAGTGAAAGTGGCAAGGCACTGGGGAAATACTTATTTAATAAACCAAATCCTGGCAATAACCACCGACAGAGACCAATGCCAATGTTTCCTAAAGAAACACAGGAAAAAAGTGCAACAGCACCACAGACACAATTGCAGTGCCGGTGCCAAGGAAAATAGAAAAAGCACGTCTGGTCCACACGACGTATGAGTAATGAAAAGAACAATGAGCTGGGAAAACCTAGCACAAAAAAGAAACCCTGACAAAGACAAAGTTTTCATTACGCAGCTGTAGACAAATATATAATGTGAGTCCGGATGCTGGAAAACACGAAATTAGAAAACAAAAATAAGCAAAAAATGAGTCATCCCATAACAAGGACAATAAACCCCAAAGTGAACTGTAAACAGGCAAACTGACGACCTAATTCGATGGCAAGTCAATTAATTGGAAGAGATTAATTAGTTTATGCGAAACTAGTTGACATTTCATCCAAAGGCCGCGCCCCGATTCGCCGAGTTTGAGTTTCGAGTCTCAGTTACCTTGCCATACCTTACCTGCCCGGGCCAATGGCCACCAAGTTCAGGTACACGGGCCCAACTAATGGCCATGCCAGAGACCGAGTCGCCGCCCATCAATTGTTGACAGTGCCGCTGTCATTAGCGCTTCTTCAACACATAGCAAAAAAGTGGTTAACTAACTAAAATTTACGGAAAACCTTTTAGTTCTATGGTTAGTTTAAACGAACTGTTTGATGGAGTATTTCAAAATGCTAAAAACATTTAAAAATGGTTATCTAATCTGCCTTGTCTTGGATATTCAATTTTCCTTCCTTAATGAATTCTACGAGGCTTTTTTAGTTTAAAACAAATTAAAAACACTTTATGCCAAATTATTTAAAGCTTAATTATCCTAGAAAATATATTAAAAACATCGTATGAATATAAATATTTTAATTTTGGAAATATAATCGCTTCCCTTCATTTTTTTTAACTGTATGAACTCCCTTGTAGTCCAGTCACCCCCAGGGATAGTCTATCCCAGTTTTATCCTGTTTCTCCCCCATTTTTAAGGCCATGTTTTACCAACTTCATCGCTTTGAGTTTTTAATGCGCCATTCGCTGGCTTTTTAATTGTCTACCTAATAGATAACGTAATAGTCTTAGTCCTTCCCAGTTTACTTTTTTTCTGTTCGTCCTTTTAACGGTTGTTGACTGTTGATCAGCGGTTTTAAGGGTGGTTTGGGTGTTTTTAAACACCCGTTTAATCCCACTCACCTGCTCGATTTTTTATGGGCTTTTAAGACAGACAGACCCTTGGGATTATGGAGGTCAAGTTGAGCTCAAATCAAGAACTGATTGAAACAAATCGGTGGAAGAGGATTAATAAGGGGCAGATAAAAAGGATTTAACACTTGATTCAAGTTCTTAGCTGAATTAGAAATTAATTTTAAATCGAAGAACAAATATCTTAACCTTTGTTTAAGACTGCTTAAATTATTTTAATATTGGTTTTGAGCTTAAAGTAACTTCAAATTCTAAAATAACTAATTCTAAAACTCTACCAAACTTTCTTAGAGAAAGATGATATCCAACTTCATAACCATGTTTTACCTAAAATTCTACATTAGATTGAAATTCCTCTAATATCCTTAATTCAGACACTGAATTCTCAACTCAACTGGCAACCAAGAACTTCACTAAAATACCAAGTGAGGGACCTCCACTAAAATAAAGTGATTGCTCCCCACGAAATCAAGCCTCACACCTCACACCCGGCATAGAGGGAAATGTAAACAGTTGGAATAAATGAATAAAAAGCCGCTAATTGGATACCTCCGACCCACCGCCAACCATCCACACTAAATGCCTGTCATAATTATGGCCAAGCTTTCAAGAGGTAACCAAACACAGCACACTCCACCCTCCAACACAACAAAAAAAAAAAAGAAGAGTGTGGGATTGGGAAATTTCCTGGTTACTCCTCCTTGATATGGCCTTTGGCTTATAGTACACATTATAAATAATAAAATGTGTTCATTACAATTGCTGACGCTCAGGCATGCGAAAAATGCTGATAAAATATGTAGATCAGGCACACACGCGCGCATTTATAATGACATTTTAAATGCGTGTTTTTTGGCGCCCCTCTAAGGGACCTAGCCACCCACAAAAAAATATATTAATGCTGTCAGCGTTCTTGGTAAAATATGCGTGTGACTTGTGGAGAAGGAAAGTGTGGAGAAACTTGAATCCCTAACAGGATTATGCCAGCTCTCATCCTTAGCTGATTCCCAGCAAACGATGGCGCCAGTCCTGTTTATGGTTGAAACGTTGGCCCCTGATTAAGTACCAAGTGCTTCACTATAGAAGTATATAGGGAAAATGGCTCCAAGGCAACGATTCTGGTGCACACATATCACACTTTGTGTTTAAATAATGGGGAGGAATTAAAAAAGATTTGTAAACAGAGATTAATGAAAAAATTCAAAGGAGTCTTGTCCTTAGAAAATGGCAGTCATGGAAAATAAATAAAATTATGGTATTTTAGGAGAAAGAAAGAAGTTTTTAAGAATATTTGTCAAGTAGGAGTTCTTTCGGAAAACGGCTCAACTTTCCTTTTTGTTTATAAAATAAAATTTAATTATTTAACTTTCCTTATATTATTTAGGTTTACGAATCATTTTCCTTCTAATTTCTCACATTATTTAACATCTAACCCTACTAATTATAACTCTTATTTAAACAGTTAATAACCTCGATAAGAATAATGACATACAACTCTCTACCAAACATAATTTGATCAATATATTAACTACCCCCTCGACATAAATCAGTTGAACTTCAATGCGTTTAATTTATATTTATTCAACCTATTAAGGCCATAACACCCCCCACTCCCCACCTATTGAAACCATAACATTACAAGAGTTCGTTTGCTCCACATCGTGTGGCATAAAATTGGGCGTAGGACCTAACTATACAAGCGACAAGGGGCGAAAATTTGTAACCAATTATGCTTGGGGTTGTATTTTGTTCTGCCAAACAAAAAAAAACCCAACCTTATCGCTATCACAAAATCAATACGCAACTTGATGACGCCGACACTCCAATGTTCAGATGGTAACAATATATAGATCCAAAGGAGAAAACAGGGACAGAGGAGGGAACAGGCGTCATTTTGATAACCCATATGCTAATAACTAATATCTGTATTATATTTATTTATCGCTTGTTTTGGACTCTGACTCGTATGCAAACACACGACCGACCGACCACACAACACAATCGTGTGTCATTAGGATGGGAATATCTTATCGAATTACGCATACGCCCTGTTAGATGGGGTGTTGGGCGGCCAACTCTTTGTCTGCCTATTAAGGTCAACTCGGACTTATTAAACTAAATCGTTTGATTGGATTTGATGACGACTGTCAAGCGTGTGTCGCTAGCCCTCCTCTGATGCTGATGATGATGATGGGCAAACAAACCCCAAAAAAGCGATACCAACCCTTGGGAAGAGATATATATTTTATGTTGAATGGTAGGCACTGTGGTTTGGATAAAGTCTTGGGAATTTGTGGAATTTATTTCTTAAATATAAACTGTCTTAAATTAAACTGTAAAAAGTACTATCTATGTATAATATTTCAGTTAAATTCCCAAGTTCGTTAATAAACTTTAAAGCAAAGAGGCTTTTTAATTTAAATAAATTGTTGTTAAATGTCTTTTACTATTAAATCTCAATTTTTTCAACAAATGAACCACAAACCACTGCCTAGTTTGTTCAGGAAATGAATATTAATCCTCAAATGGAATCGAAAAGCCGCCTCTACTTCCACTGAGTGGGTCAATTGTGGCAACCACTTGTGGCAGCACCACAAACCCAAACACTTCACCCACTTTAGCCCCAACCCCCCAACATGACGCCATCGGGACATTAACTGGATTTTTCCAACCCTCTAATTTTCTTTCTTTTTTCCTCTCATTTTCCCACAGCAGCCGCCGTCGATGTTTACTTTCCCAGCACGTCAGTGAAATTCAATCTGCCCATCAACGAGGAATCGGAAAGCATCTTCTCCAAGATCCCGCTGGCCCAGTTCCAAGTGCGGCGAATGGCCAGCAATCGCCTGGCCAGTGACTACATCTACAGTCTGGAGGATAATACTCTGCTTCGGATCAATAGCGCGTCCGGGGAGATATATATGCGAACTGATTACAAGCCTCTGAATGTGAGCACTCAATATGTGGTGACCGCTTTTCCTCGAGATCAGCCGGATCACGAGCTGCTACCCATATCACACCTCACGCTGGAGGTAGTGCCGCAATCCCTGGAGGATTACTGCTCCGAGCTGGAGCACATTTGCTTCTGGAGCCGAGCCGAATATAGTGTGGCCGAGTCGCAGGGTCAGTTTCGCCGGCGAGACTCCTTTGAACCCGTGCTTATCGGTGCCCTAAACTCCCGAGCCGCCAAGTACCTGTGTCCACATGTCTCCCTGGATTACACTCTGACCGCTGGCAGCTCTCACTTTGTGTTGAAGCAGAATCGTCTATACACGAGAATGCCCCTGGATCATGACGAGTTAAATGGCTTGAATGCCAGGGCAGGGCAGCTGCTGGTGGGAATCACCTGCACGGTGAAGCTATCCGCGCGGGAACAGAAGAAATTCACGCGCAGCTTCAATATCAAATTACTCGATCGGAATGACAACGGACCCCAGTTGCAGGAGAGCGACTCCCGGTTCGATTTCTACCTGGATCAGCCCTACTTTCAAGAGGTGAGTTTTGTGAGATTTTTGAGTGATATTCGAGGGGCTTCTAGGGGATGAGGATTCGCAGGGAAGGGAAGACGGGGCAGACCCTGCCCAGACATTCGTCTGCCGGCTGTCTGGTCGCTCACTGGGTGCGGGCTTATTGAATTCGTCCATGATGAACGCCCCCTTGACACGCAACCAAGGCAGGTGCACTCAAAGAAAGTTTTATTATTTTAATCCTCTTAAATATTAACCGTGGTGTCATTTGGTCTTAGGAATTTTAAAACCAATTTTGGAAATTATTTTTCACTTTGAAAATAAAAATACAAATTAGAAAAGGCTAAAGGCTATGCTAGAAAATATTAAATTTGCCTAAAATGTTATTAGGAATTTAAATTATATTCAAGAAATAAACCTGTATTTATTTAATATTAAAATATTTAAAGTAAATCCCAAACTTTCTGTGAGTGCATTAGAAGACCCCATCAAAAGGAAGTCTCAACTCCGGTCACCCTGTCATTATTTGGCCATTACCACGTCTGGGTCCGACCACATCTTTGGGGGTTGAGCCCGCACCGCCTAATAGATAAAGTTGGCCACAACCGCGACTTCCTTCCGACTCCAGCTCTGCCGCTCATATGTTGCCATTAAAAACGCGTAACGTTTATGGCTTTTTATGATTGGAGCATGACAGACAGGAAGGGAATGGAAAAGGACCTAGAGTTGGAGCAGGATTTGGAGCTGGGGTGGAGCACGAGCCGGAGCTGGGACTGAAACACCAAGAGGGAGAACTCGCTGCGCCAAGTGACTTCAGCGGGGGAGATCCCTTAAAGTTGCCACTGGAGTAAATTATGTTGTCGTGTCCGAAACAAGCCAAGCCTATCCCCAAGGATCTGGCGAACTGTGTCAGTCCAGGCTGCAGATAGTACGTCTGCACCTCCTCCTCCATACAAATGGAGTAATTGGTTCTGCACTAAAGTCCGACCATTACAAATTGCGCTACATTCAAATTATGTAGCCACAATAATGTACATTTTATTTTATTTCGTGGAAATACATGGCGACAAGTCCAAGTCCATATAGTAAACTGAACAAAAGCCTGTTGCCATAAGGTGTGGCTGGGAGCCGAACTGGGTTTGTCAGCTCTATTAGATTGGAGATATACAGTTTCAGATAGTTTATGGTTTTATCTAGGAAATTAAAGCTAGGGGTCTAGGATATTTGAAATCAAATCAAACTATGCTACAGAACTTTCAAAATTGTTATACTTTTGGACCCCTTTTTAATGGACTTAATCAGAAAACCCCATTATAATAAATTTTCTTATTTAAAAGGCTGAATAAAATAGTCCAATCCGAAACCCTAATTACTTATTTTAATTAAAAGTTAGTAACAATAATATTCCCCATAGATTCCGTCCTTTCTCAGTTCCTAACACAATATATTCACTTGAGAGGTTTACATCAACCCAATTATTATCCAAATACAATGTCCTTCCTACCTTAACTTGACCCACCATTCCCAACTTAAGCCTAACTCCGCCACAGACACCTTGCTAATGACCTTTGCCCCGGGGATGCATTAAAAGGGTTTTTGGGTTGGTTCTCCTCCTCCTCCATTGGGTGGGGAATGTCAGGTCCCTGTAGGTTGTGTGAAACCCCAGCCTGACCTTGTGGACAAATGAAAATGCTAATCACCAAGAGCGCATCCTTAGAGGGCAGCGTGCTGCAATTTGCCATGGGGTGGCCAAGGTGCCAAGTGGAATTTAATTAGCGGTGGTCAGTAAATGCTAATGAAGCAACCTCTAATTTGTGCCCTTCCCCTTCTTCTAGAGCATGGCAGCGGGTGAAAAAGTCATCTATGTGGACAAGGACACGCTGGCGGCGAATGCCCACTTGGTCTATGCGGTTCACAATGATTCATATGGTCTCTTTCATCCGGATTGCCACGCCTACGAAGCGGATCACACCGGCAGGCCGCACACTATTGTTAGCTGTCGTAAGTTTTAAGAGATTCTTTAGGGAATAAATATATAGAATATATATATTCCCCTTTTCCAGAACTCCGCTTTGTTCGCAGCGGAATGCTTCGTGAAACCCCCTACTGCGTATCCCTAGAGGCCCGGGACCTCACCATTGTGACCCACAATGAGGCCATGTCTGCCACGGCCTACATTTGCTACCACATAAACCTAGACAATCTCCACGCGACGGATCGCGAAGAGTTACCCCAGGCGCTTCCCTTAAAGCAACAGCAACGTTTCGATAATGATTTCGGCGGCGGAAGATCCCGGGGTCCAGTATCCGTGGACTACGAGAAGGATGTGTCTGTCTTTCGAACAGCCTCGTCCTACTACCGAGTTACCCAGCCGGAGAGCTTCCAGCAGCTTATGCGATCCCGCTCTATTCGATTCGATATCGTGGAAGATCGAAGTGGAGCTTTTGGCATTACCCAGACATCGGGCATTATCTATGTGAAGAATCCCAAGGCTTTGGAGGAGGCCCCCGAGACGATATACTTTCTCAACGTTACCTGGATAGACAAGGAGCGACTGTCCCATGTCCGTGTGATCAACATACACCTCATCCATGGAAGACCGGATAACACCAGCTGCGATCTAAAGATCAAATCAGGATCACAGACCTGCGCCCAAGTCAAGTACCAGTCGCAGTGCATCCGCTATTGCGGCCTAGCCACCAGCGGAGGATCGTGTGAGTGGCGTGGCTCCCATGCCGCCATGTTTAGCACCAAGTTTGGATCGTGTGTGCCCGAGGCCCTACACTGTCCTGATCATGTTTGTGATCCCTTGGAGGAACTAAACCCTATGGCCTGTCCCCAGGACTGCACTTCGCAAGATAACTTAATGGGCGCCCAGATAAGTAACGACAACAAGTTGGGCATCTATAGCGGATCGGGAACCTGCTTCTGCGAGGACAATGGCAAGTGCTCCTGCGCTCCTTTGGATGCGGAACCCAAAGCCAAGAAGCCGCGCAAGCGAAAGAACGAAACAGATCCGGCGGAACCTGTGCTAGAGAGGAGAGGAGGTGGCTTGGGAGACCCACCGCAATCCCTGCAGGATCCCCTGCTTTTGGGTGTACTTAACGTAGCCGGCTTTGAGTGCGATCGCTCCTGCATGTTCTTCGTTATCAGCTGTCCCATGGTCTTTGTCCTGCTGCTTCTAGCCCTGCTTATTGCCCAGAGGAAAATGCTTAAGCGGCGGCTGGGCAAGGAATCCATGATCCCTAATGGAAAGCTCTCCCTGCCCGAGCCCTGTGACGGAGATCTGCCCCTGATGCCGCTCCAAGGTGGCTTCAAGTTCGAGAGCGGCGATGCCAAGTGGGAGTTCCCCAGGGACAAGCTCCAGCTGGACACTGTCCTTGGAGAGGGAGAATTCGGGCAGGTCCTAAAGGGCTATGCCACCGATATTGCTGGTCTGAATGGAGTCACCACGGTGGCCGTGAAGATGCTTAAGAAGGGCGCCAACTCTGTGGAGTACATGGCCTTGCTCTCAGAGTTTCAGCTCCTGCAGGAGGTCTCGCATCCAAATGTCATCAAGCTGATGGGTGCCTGCAATCAGTCCTCGGAGGCACCACTTCTGATCATTGAGTATGCGCGATATGGATCCTTGAGGAGCTACCTCCGTCTCAGCCGGAAGATTGAGTGTGCCGGCGTGGATTTCGCCGATGGCGTAGAGCCTGTCAACGTAAAGATGGTACTCACATTTGCCTGGCAAATCTGCAAGGGAATGGCCTATCTTACCGAGCTCAAGGTAATTAAGATTAAAACCAAAGATTAATTAAAATGCGTAACGCCTTACGATTTCTGAAATTTTTGAAAAGAAACAACCTTCATCAAGTACCCTTCTCTTAATTAAATATTTAAATTTTGTATCTTTATTATTATTAGTTGGTTCATCGTGATTTGGCCGCCAGGAATGTTCTCTTGGCCGATGGCAAAATATGCAAGATCTCTGATTTTGGCCTGACCAGAGATGTATACGAGGATGATGCCTACTTAAAGCGTTCAAGGGATCGTGTGCCTGTAAAGGTAAATTCTATAAAAAATTCCATTCCCACAAAAACTGTAAAAATAATCCCCCTTTCCATTTCCAGTGGATGGCACCTGAATCCCTGGCTGATCACGTCTACACCAGCAAATCAGATGTCTGGTCTTTTGGCGTACTCTGCTGGGAAGTGATAACTTTGGGAGCCTCACCCTATCCTGGCATTCCGCCACAGAATCTTTGGTCCCTGCTAAAAACAGGATATCGAATGGAACGACCAGAGAACTGCTCGGAGGCGGTGTACTCCATAGCACGGACCTGCTGGGCGGATGAGCCCAATGCCCGGCCTTCGTTCAAGTACCTAGCCGCCGAGTTTGAGAAGCTGCTGGGAAACAATGCCAAGTACATTGATCTGGAGACGAATGCCGTCTCAAATCCTCTCTACTGTGGGGATGAGTCTGCTTTGATGAGTTCCTCGGACTTGGGAGAACCAGAGTGTTTGGATCACCTTTGGTGTCCGCCCAAAATAGCCTACGATATCCATGACCAAGGCACTAGCTATGACCAATCGGAATCGGAGATGCCAGCGCCCTCAATTGTTCCTCCAGGCTACGATTTACCACGTCCCCTAATCGATGCCACTGCCAAGGAGCAGGTCATGCGTTACGAAAACGATATGAGATTCCCCTTGAACATACGCAAGTCCAGTTGCTGCTCACCGAGCTACAGCAACATGAGCAATGGGGCCACCGCCTTGCCGCACTATTCGGTGCCCGTTAAGCGGGGTCGTTCTTATTTGGATATGACCAACCGGAGCCTTATACCCGACAACCTGGACAGCAGGGACTTTGAGAAGCATCTGTCCAAGACTATATCTTTTCGGTTTTCCAGCTTGCTGAACCTTAAAGAGACAGCGGAAACAGGATTAACAGAACAGCTAGGAGCGGAGGCTGTCTAGGAAGTACTTTCCGAGGCCTGACCTTGTATAGTTTCCACTTTAATTGAATTTCCTTTTCATCTGCGCCTGCTTTTCAGTTCAAAATGTTTGTTGATTAGTTTTAGTTTAACCAATTTAGTCTCATAGCTTTATTCCGATGCCAAAAATAAGGGATTCTAAACGAATCGAATGCGACTTCGAATATAACCCAACATTTAGAGAAAGAATTAACCAAAGAAAGCATAATTTTACCATCAAAATATATAAAACCCTTGACTTGCCTAGATTAGTTGTAAGAAAAAATAAGTTTTGTACAAAACATAACATACATTCTCCATATTTTATACATATGTATATTCAAGCCTTTGCTATTTATGTATACTTAAGCTTCCAAAAGAGCTTCAAGATAGTGCCTGCTTGCTAAAAGGTTTTATTATAAAATATATTTGATAAAATATTGTATGTAGGAACTTAAGAATGTAGTCATGACCAGCTAAGTGTGATTTATAATTTTATAAACTTCATTAAGCATTCTCAGAGTTTATTTATTATTTTTAAAACTTTATTTAATCATTCCCATAGTTAATTTATAATTTGTAGAACTTCATTAAACATTCCCAGAGTTAAATTATAATTTTTAAAACTTCATTATGCATTCCAAAAGTTCATTTATAATATTTAAAAGCTTGTTAAAGTTTACCAGAGTTCATTTATAATGTTTTAAAAATTCATTAAGCATTCCCAGTGTTTTTTTATAATTTTAAAACTTCATTAAACATTCTCAGAGTTTATTTATAATTTTAAAAACTTCATTAAACATTCCTAGAGTTCATTTTTAAGCATTCCCAGTGTTTATTTATAATTTTTAAAACTTCATTAAACATTCTCAGAGTTTATTTATAATTTTTAAAACTTTTTTTCTTTCCCAGTATTCAATTATAATTTTTAAATTTTCATTAAAAATTCCTAGTTCATTTATAATGTTTTAAAAATTCATTAAGCATTCCCAGTGTTTATTTCTAATTTTTAAAACTTCATTAAACATTCTCAGAGTTTATTTATAATTTTTAAAACTTTATTAAACATTCCCAGAGTTCATTTCTAATTTTTAAATATTCATTAAGCATTCCCAGTGTTTATTTATAATTTTTAAAACTTCATTAAACATTCTCAGAGTTTATTTATTATTTTTAAAACTTCATTAAGCATTCTCAGAGTTCATTTATAATTTTTAAAAATTAATTAAGCATTCCCAGAGTCCATTCCATAAAGTCATTGATTTCGGCATTCAGCCACAAGTCTAAGATTTCAAATTTATTAAAAGGACCTTCACAATCATTAAGGCGTACACCTGGTACATCTCTTATATACTTATAGCCCGCACCAACAATCTCTCACAGGCACAAAACTTATATTTAGATAAAGAAAGCCTTGTACTTAATTATTTATGCCAAATAGCCATCAAAAACAGACTGTAAATATTTGCTAATAAACTTTAAAATACATAAAATACACATAAATATTATAAAGTAATAGTCAAAGTCTTGCCTGGTTTATTCCTCGTCGGGAACCAAAAGATTAAGATTGGCACTGCTGGCCACGCTGCCCAGGAAGCACTCTTCGTCACCGCGCACGGACAATGATTCGCGACCGGTAAGCACTTTCTTTTCGCGTATCATGGCCGCCCGTTCCCATTTGGAACCCTTGCAGTTCTTGCAGCTCTGCTTGGGTAGCTTAAATACTGTTGCCGTACGATTGCCACAATCTTTGCACTGGAAGAAACGCTTCTCGGCATCGACCACCTTTAGGGGATGTTTCTCCTCCTTGCAACGATCGGCGGCCGAGAAGGCGGTGTATTTGCACACCTGACAGATGACAGCCTTGCAGGGCATCTTGTAGGTGCTCAGCATCTTCTCCTCCATGGCCTCCTTGCGTTCCAGCTTGTTGAAGTACTCCTCCTGCGCCTCGCGCTCTCGCATCTCCACAAGATTCGTGTGCGTTGAGGTGGCTGCCATAATCTTTTCGATGCGGGACTTACGCATTTGTTCGCGATCCTCCTCCTCGATCCTCTGGCGCTTGGCGCTGCTGGAGAACTTCTCATTGAGCTCATCGATGGCCCGTCTTTTGCCCGTTTCCGTGCCCCTTGTAGAGTTGGGATTGACTTTCTCGAGTGGCTTCTTTTTTAGCAGCGCTGCTGCCTTCATTTTGGCACTGGCCGCCTGCCTGGAGCCCACATTGATCTCGAAGGAAAAGTTTTCGCTGCCGGAGAGCTTGGGCGTCAGGCTGGCATCGAAGGAGAAACCGCGATTCTTGAACTTATCCGGCACGGGAGTAATGGGAGTGGTGGGGGTGCTGGGCGCGGCTCTGCTGGGCGTAGTCCGGTTGGGAGATCCACTCGTACTGGGTCCTCCGCCTAGAACCTGACCCTTGGCCGCCTTTTCCTTTTCAAAACGCTCCTGTTCCGCTTTTAGCAAACGCAAACGCTCTAGATCTTGGTAGCGCTGCTTAGTGGAAGCCTCCACACCTCCGGCCAAGCGGGAAATGGGTCCAGTTCGCTCGGCATATGGAACTTGTTGCATCTCTGCTGTCTTTGGTTTTGAGGCGTGATCAACAGCATGGGCAAACGGTGAGACATCGTAGCCAGCCAGTTTGCTCAAACGATCGCGTTCCTTGTTGATCAGCTTGGCGCTTTTCTTGGCCGGCACAGCGGTGAAGGCTTGGCCGCCATAGAAGACTTCATTTTTACCTATTTTCAACAAGATAAATTATAAATTTCAAGGGTGTTAAAAAGATAACTTTTAAACACTCACCCAACACCTTATTCCTAAGCTCATTGAGGCCACGTCCAGCCGTGGCAGACTGCAGCTCGGAGCGGCGGGACATCTTGCCGTACTCCTGCTTGACATGGAACACACAAAAGTCGCAGTCAGTGGCATTGACCACCGATGTGCACTTATCTCCGTTCTTTTTTGTGGCCCGACAGGTGCCCAGATCCTTGCTCTGTCCCAGGATCATCACTTTCTGGGAGGTGTCTATGGAGAGGCAAGCCACATCGGAGCTACCGGCTTTCCGCTCAAAAACCGAGGGATTCAATACTGCCAAGCACATGCCCTCCGCCGTTTTCCACAGCGATTTGTGAGCCTCCCTGAAGAGGAATATCGATATGGTCTTGATTTCGCCGCGCAGATCGGACAGTTTCCATGTTGAGAAGGCATCGCCCTTCTTGGTGTTTTTCACGGGACTCTTGGAGACGAGAGCTCCCGCAATGACCCAATCTTTTGCCAAGTCACCGCGTTCAATGTGAAAGGCCACACCAGCAAAGGGCACCGATTTCCTGCCAGCCATGCGCTCCTGGAGCAGTGTGCTCGAGATCAGGGGATTAATCATGCGCAAGCCGAAAACCGGATCCGTGTAAACAGCGGAAGCGGGAGCACTTGGCTGGGATGAGGAAGCCACGGCAGCAGCAGCTGTGGGTGGCCTCTGAAACGAACTGCTCACCGCGGACTGGCGCTTGATGGGATTGTGGGGATTCTTTAGGGGCGGCTGTGGTGTGGAGGTAACAAGCTTGGAGCTACTCGCCTTCAAGGCCTGATCCACCTCCCTGGCCACCCGGGACTCGTGGGCGTTCTCCCGCTTCTGCTTAAGGCTCTGGTTGATGTCACTTCCGTACTCATTGTACTTGCGCTCCAGGAAGTTCTTGACTTCTTCGTCATCGGACGAGTCCAGCTCCGGCTCCTTTGTGCGTACTTTATCATCCTTAATGGGTTTCTTCGCGGGCTGAACTGTTTTCTCATAACTAAAGGCATCTGCGAAGCTGCTGTCTTCTCGCAGTTTGGGTACTGCGTTGGCCAAAGTGGGTATTTTCGGGGTTTCCGTGTTTGCTGCGCTTGCATTTTCGTCTTCCGCTGCGCCCAGCAGTTTCTCCAGGGCCAGAATCTCGTCTTCTTCGTCTATGCTGAGATCTGGCTGCGAAGCATTTGTAGGACTCATTGAATCGACTTAGTTTTGAGTTTTTCACGCGTTTTAATAAGTTTTTCCAACGAGTTTTCCTAAATCCGCGGACACAAATCACTTTTGGCGGGCTGAGTGTGACCGCATTAATTCAGTTCTACATAACGGCCACTTAACGGAATTAACCAACACTGACGGGCTGGAGAGGGCAGTTCCTATCTGCTCTAGAATGTTTGTGTTTTTTAAATAATATGCACAAATTTATCATATAATTTAAGTGTCTAAATTGGGCTTGATTTAATTTGTTTTTTAACATTTATCTTTATATTAATTAGTCATACAAAAACAATATCTAACCGATATATCGTTTTGGTATTTTTTGACTTTCCATCCACACTCCCGTATTTTTTCATTTAGCCGCAACCCACATATTTTCGCTTCCAAGTTTCGGTCATACTGCTCGTCAATAAGTCATCTTTCGGCTTTAATTCACGAAAAAATTGCAAAAAAGGAAATAAAAGAGCCCGAAAGCTGCCAAATAGCAGCCGTTTAAGGGGCCGAACAAGAGTGTGAAAAATCGTGGTGCAAAAAGTAGCCTGCATTGCCAAGCAGCCGCGGAAAAGCTGAAAAGCAGTAGAGGCAGCAGCCGAAGAAAGAGGAAAAGAGTGTGTGAAGAGAGAGGAGCGCCCGGGGGACGACGACCGCCAACAACGGATCGCGCACTAGTGTTTAAGCCTAAAGTTTTCCGCCCGCGCCCCGCCCACCTCTGGAACCGCCTGCCAGGCCACAGAGCAGAGAGCAGGTAAGACAGGACGATGGGAGATCTGGCGGAGATCTCTGGACTCGGCCAGGCGGCGCAGCAGCACCGCCACCCACACCGCATTGCACCACCCCACCGCTCACTCCATTCTTAGTTGTTGTGTGCGAATATTATAACGGCTTTAACCGCATTTTTGCAATTTTCGCTGATTTATTTTGCAAACATTTCGCATCTCGTGGCCATTTTGTGGTTATAAGCGCCGCTTGCAGGCGGCTCCACGTGTATTGGTGTGTGTGTGTGTGTGTGCTTCGTCGATGTATTGTGGCTTTTTATTGCCTATGTATTGGATTACAAGCACACCACGAGGAGGCCCTCCGTTATTATTATTGTTGTTGTTGTTGGCCCCTGATAACCTCTGGCTTGTTATCAAAAGATAAGGCAAGGGGGCGGGATGGAGCAGAGGAGGAGTGGCAGCGTGCAGCTTACATCACAGGCTTCGCATTGCATCGGTGACCTAATGCACCCTTAACCCCGGGAGTCGCCTCGTTTTGCTCGTTGTGAAAAATCTAAGAAAACTTGCAGAGTTGCCAAGGCGTTTGTGTGTGTTTTTTGATGTCTCTGGGCCGTTTTTTGTTGTTGTTTATTTTTGTGTCATTTTCCTTGTGCATTTTCTTGTTTCCTCTTCTCTATTTGCTTTCTCTGTTTTCGTTTATCGTACTTTACGCACTTCTCTTCTTTCTACGCTCTCTAGCCGCTCTCACTCTCATTTGCCGTTACGCTGCTTACGCTCTTTTCTGCATTTTCGCCTGTCATCTGGCGGTCAGTAGCCGGCAGACCCCCATCCCCCACCCCACACGCCTTCTCCTTCTTCTTCCCCATCGGCATTCCCCTTTCATCGCAAATTGTATTTTATAATATACGAAATATGTACGAAAATGCAGGTCCAATTCAGTTAGACGAAGATTCTAATACCCTTTCTTAGGCGTGATATACCAATAATAACTATTATATAATAAACAAAGTTTGAGATCCCATCTAAAATCGGTAAAAGTGACATTTAATGAGATATTCTTTTTAAAAATAACAATAAACCATAGTTGTATTATGTTTATATGAGGCAAAGACGTTTTTACAAAATTGTATCTTGTATCTTTAAAATTATAATTTAAACTCAAAAGTAAAGATAAAGATATCCTCAAAAAATAATTCATATTAAAGCGTTTTATAGGTTCTATTAGTTGATTTTGGAGATATGTCTACCCTGTTTCACCTTAAATTTTATCTTCGTTCTCACGAAAACGTGGTTAAATCCAGTTGAGAATTTTGTATAAATCAAATGGAAATATTTCTTTCTCCATTGCCAAACGTCTTGCCAAATCCTTACCAAACCTTTGCAAGTGTATACAAATCACAATCGCCGTCACCACACAATCTCAACTCATTTTTCGTAGGCGTCGCCTGTTTTTGGCCTTGCTTTTTTTCGCTTGCTCTCGCTTGTATTTTTCGCATTGGAGTTTTCTTTATACTTTTCCACTTTCCCAACCATTGCTGAACCCCACACATTTCAACGTTCTGTGACGGAAAATTGTTTGCCAATGTTTGTTGTCTACCGTAGAGCGTCCTCCAGGGCCCGCTGCATGTTGAATGTTTCTGCGAGTGCTCCACAAGATATTGCCGGTATGTGAGCCACTCTACCCCCTACACTAATCCCACCGAGAACCCTTAGCGTAACCTCCAATTTGTCCCCCCACCTCCTCCCAGTCAGCTTTTAGCCTTGTGTCTTTAGATTCAATTGCAGCAGCAGCAAGCAGCAGCCACAATTGGAGCATAAATAAGCGATAGAGGCGACCCCAGCAAGCCAGTCGAGATTCAGTCTTTGTTTTGGCAATTACCAAACCAGAAGCTCACACTGACACACTCAACATTTTGCTCTTTTTGCAGTGCTGCAACGATAAAGAAATGAACTCAAACATATTTCTGGGCACAGCGGAGAACGGCCTGCGGCATGATAAGGTTGTTATACTCGATGCGGGAGCACAGTACGGCAAGGTGAGCTCATTGCATAATTTTATAATTACCACCAAACTCTCCTGAATATAAATGCTTCAATGATCTTGTACTAATCTCGATAGTCTTTATACCAGGTTATCGATCGCAAGGTCCGAGAGCTGCTTGTGGAATCGGACATCCTGCCACTGGACACGCCAGCGGCCACGATACGCAACAATGGCTATCGCGGTATCATCATATCCGGCGGCCCCAATTCCGTTTATGCCGATGATGCGCCCAGCTACGATCCCGATCTGTTCAAATTGAAGATACCCATGCTGGGCATTTGCTATGGCATGCAGCTGATCAACAAAGAGTTCGGTGGCACAGTGCTCAAGACGGATGTGCGGGAGGATGGCCAACAGAACATTGAGATTGAGACGTCGTGTCCACTGTTCAGGTGAGCAACCAGGAGAATATAGTATATATTAGTGGTGGCAGCAACAAGAAAGTGCTTGAGTTAATTGAGTCTAGTTAAGCGCTGATACAATGTTGCCAGAGAAATCTCAAAAACCAAGAACAGTTCAGTTTGGTTAAAGTCTGTAAACTGATCTACACGTGGTTTAACATATCATATAACATATCCTTCCCTGTGTCTTATGATCTTTATTCAAAGTTTCTGATGATAATCTTTATCGTTTTTTACCCACAGTCGCCTCAGTCGCACACAATCCGTACTGCTAACTCACGGCGATAGCGTGGAGCGGGTGGGCGAGAAGCTGAAAGTTGGTGGCTGGTCAACGAATCGCATTGTTACAACCATTTACAACGAGGTATTGCGCATCTATGGCGTCCAGTTTCATCCGGAGGTCGATCTCACCATCAATGGCAAACAGATGCTATCGAATTTCCTGTACGAGATCTGCGAACTAACGCCCAACTTCACCATGGGCAGTCGGAAGGAGGAGTGCATACGGTATATCCGAGAGAAAGTTGGCACAAATAAGGTGTTGGTGAGTAGAAAATGGCATTTCAACTCCACAGAGAGTTGCATATCTAAATCTATACACTTTTTGTAGCTGCTGGTCAGCGGGGGCGTGGATTCGAGTGTCTGTGCAGCCTTGCTACGCCGTGCCCTGTATCCTAATCAGATAATTGCCGTGCATGTAGATAATGGTATGAATTAATGGGATATATATACTATATATGATATGTATACTATATATACATAAGAAAATAGTAGAGTTATTGTTTATTATTATATTTTTTTGGCAATTATATGATATTTTTTGAAGTCTTTAATTAATTTATGTAGTTTATTGCTAGTTTACAAATTATTATTATTTTATTTATTATTTTTTTTATTTATTTTATTTTTATTTATTATTTTAATCGCTATTTAAGGCAAATTTATCAATAAGGATTTTCTTTAAAGACATTTCAATTAATCTCAAATTATATTTCACAGGTTTCATGCGCCAGAACGAAAGTGAAAAGGTGGAGCGTTCGCTGCGCGATATTGGTATCGAGCTGATCGTTCGCAAGGAAGGCTATACGTTCCTCAAGGGCACAACGCAGGTGAAGCGGCCCGGCCAATACTCGGTGGTGGAGACGCCCATGCTCTGTCAGACTTACAATCCGGAGGAGAAGCGCAAGATAATCGGTGATATATTCGTCAAGGTGACCAATGATGTGGTGGCCGAACTGAAACTAAAGCCCGAGGAGGTGCTACTTGCCCAGGGCACACTCCGGCCAGATTTGATTGAGTCTGCCTCGAATATGGTTAGCACGAATGCAGAAACAATCAAAACGCATCATAATGACACGGATCTGATTAGGTAATAATTTTAATTCCAAATATTTTCAATTCACTTGAAATTATTCCAAAAATAGGGAACTCCGAAATGCAGGACGTGTTGTTGAGCCACTGTGCGACTTCCACAAGGATGAGGTGCGCGATCTGGGCAATGATCTGGGTCTGCCGCCAGAGCTGGTGGAGCGACAGCCCTTCCCCGGTCCCGGGCTGGCCATACGCGTACTCTGCGCCGAGGAGGCTTACATGGAAAAGGATTACTCGGAGACTCAGGCAAGTGTTAACCAAAAAATAACCAAAATTTCAAAATCTAACAAAAAAAGATTACTTTAGGTCATTGTACGGGTGATTGTGGATTACAAAAATAAGCTGCAGAAGAACCATGCTCTGATCAATCGGGTAACGGGCGCCACCAGCGAGTCGGAGCAAAAGGATCTGCTGCGAATCTCTGCCAACTCACAGATCCAGGCCACCCTGCTGCCCATTCGATCGGTGGGGGTGCAGGGCGACAAGCGAAGCTACAGCTATGTGGTGGGTCTGTCCACCAGTCAGGAGCCCAACTGGCAGGATCTGCTCTTCCTAGCCAAGATCATACCACGCATCCTGCATAATGTCAACCGGGTATGCTACATCTTTGGCGAACCCGTGCAGTATCTGGTGACGGATATTACGCACACCACCCTCAATACGGTGGTGTTGGCGCAGCTACGGCAAGCCGATGCCATTGCCAATGAGGTGAGATTTAAATCTATAGAGGGTCTTTAGGTCCTAATCCTTACATTTCTTGTTTTGTAGATCATCATGCAAGCTGGACTGTATCGAAAAATCTCACAGATGCCTGTCGTTCTCATACCCGTGCACTTTGATCGTGATCCCATCAATCGCACGCCCTCCTGCCGAAGATCTGTGGTGCTGCGTCCATTCATCACGAATGATTTCATGACGGGAGTACCCGCTGAGCCCGGCTCCGTGCAACTGCCATTGCAAGTGAGTGTATTTTCTACGAGCTTTGAATAGGTTTATTTTATTCATTAATTTCCCTCCTCTCCCCCCGGACAGGTCCTTAATCAAATGGTGCGCGATATATCCAAGCTGGATGGAATCTCGAGGGTCCTGTACGACTTGACAGCCAAGCCGCCGGGCACCACCGAGTGGGAATGATGCGTTAAAGCCAAACCAACTTTCAACAGCCATTTCATAGCAGTAGACGATGAGGGACAAACAATAATCAAGCAACCAACCATTAAGCGGCGGGCGCTCGAGTGCCGATCGATGGAACGATCCTAGCCTTCTCGGGGGGCCAAGCGCAGCTGCTCCTGCCTTCTAAAAGAGACACGTAAAACGAGAGCAATTGAGATACACAACTAGAGGAGGGAGGAGAGTGCCACTTTGCGATGAGAAAAGATTGAAAATAAATTCAGGTTCATGTAATATCGATCGTGTCTGTGTAATTAAAGCGAAATTAAAACGGCGGCAAACAATTTGCCTCGCTTAAAAATAACAATTATAATAATACATAATGTACATTTTCATGTTTTGTTCCTTTTGTGAAAAGGAATGTGCACACACACACCCAAACACGTAACCAACAACAATTATTTTACGCATTTTTTAGTTATACATATAAATAAAAAATTATATATATATATTATATACAGATTACAGATATATTAAATAATTGCAAAACAAAATCAATTCTGAAAATTGTATAGAGGAGCAGAGAGGAGTGTGTGTACCGGCAAATGGCATAAGCAAAACAAAAAAAAAGATTGTAAGAGTACGAAACAAAAATATTCTAAGCTAAAATTATGAATTGTTATATAAAAAAACGTCTATATTTAAAGAATGGCATGCAACCAGGAAAAAAACAAAGCGATTATGATGATACAAGAAATGTAATAAAACGAAAAAGCTATTTAAATGTGTTTCGTTTTCGGCTTTGCCTTCTCCACTCCACTGGTGATCTTTTGCATCTTCTGGAAGGCTTCATGCGACAGAATCAAGTTGCTGCAATGATGATTCCTCAAAACATCCAGCGAGGCCATCTTTTCACAGAATTTAGCTTTAGATTTGGGCTTTTCCTTAATGGTTACCTTGGGCCTCGAAGCAAGTTTTTCCAGAGAAACATTCGACGATGAGGCTAGTTGCTAGTTGGGGAATTTCAAGAGTTACATTAAAAGGGAAATATATTAAATAAATGTTAATAATTTATAATCATTAAAAAGATCTCAATACTTACAACTTTTTCTCGAGAAAATATGTGATTCAGGAAATTCAATTGATCCTTATAAAACAGCTTAGACTCGAAATCTTCACCCATTGACTTGGCCTTCTGCTCTTTGACACGTTCCAGATCGACTTTATAGCGCAACCTGTGCATCTGATGCTTCCAGAAATCCGGCGGTGAATCGGCTTTCATTTCAGCAGCGATTGCCTCCCAAATGTTGGCCTTGTGATCGAAATTGAAAAAGTCCTTGTGACACTCATTCCACAAGCATCTGTGGTCGGCATAGAGGGCTATCAGCTTTCGTTTTACTTTGGCACTTCTCAAAAGCCTCCGACTGGGCTTGAACAAAACGCCGCTGTCACTTGATGACGATGATTCGCTAACCTCAGAATCCGTGACAAATGTTAAAGATGTTGCGCTAAGCTTTCCGTAATTCATTGTGCTATTTTTTGTAATTTTGTTTTACTGAAATTTTAACAAATAATTTCAATTTCCGTTGACATTACAATTTTATTCATTCCAAGATGAAGTAAAGCAACTGGGTATAACGTCTATTGTTAACTTATAGTCTTAGCTAGCTAAAAAAGTTGGTTTGCGGTGTACATCCTAACAGTCCATAGATTTATACGATCTACAAAAATTATACCTCATTCGTTAAAGGATAAGTGTCCCGAGGTATTCACGAAGCGTTTTTATTTAAAAAATTTTTTCCCGATTTTTTATAAAAATTGGAAATCAAAACCCCGATTTTTGACTAAAAAATTAAGTTAATTTGTTAAATAAAAAATATAATAAAATTAAAAATTAAAAAAAGCTTGACGTGAGTACCTGTAGAATTACCTAAAGAAGTTATGTTCCAAATTTCAAACCGATTGGTTTAGTAGATTTTGAGTTATCGTGTACACCGATTTTCAAAATGGCATTTTTCAGGAGAGCGCTTTAAACTTTGTGATTCTTATGCATTGAACGCTAACCGACCTTCATTCAACTCTACATAACTTCGTCAATTTTCATGACTATTTTTCTGCTAGATAACAGAGCAGACATCAAATATTCTCCATCCTGATACCAAAACAATTCCCCGGCTAATTGATATTATGCTTTATTTTCCACTACATAATAATACAATTATAATATCAACTCGCTGTTAGTGGCTTACATCTTATAATTGATACAATTAAGATAATCAATGTGAAAATAAAGGGGGAGAGAGATGTGGGCTCTTATTGTCCGCTTTAAGGTTGTCTTTTGTGTAAATAAAAGAATCGTTTAAATACATATTACACTTTGAGTTTTATTCGCTTTTAATCATCATCTTTTTATCATCATCATCATCGTCGAGGCAATCTGTCGAGCTTTCTGGACAAATTCGCAAAGAACAAGTATATAGCAAGCATTAAAAATAATAATGTTGTGTGTATAATTATAGGTATATATATAAAAACTTTTACAAATTCAAGCCATCGCTTGCGGTTACACTTTCGTCACACTTTTCGGTTTACTCAAAAGAAAAAATATCAAAACAATTTGCAAAAAAATTGAATAACAATACCATAAACTCGATTGCTTGCGTTGAGTGTGTGAGTGTGGGTCTCTCTGCTGGGGACAGAGGGTTCTTAAGTAGCCACGCTTACTGGGCCAGCTCCTTCATGCGGTTAAGGGCGCTGCCAGCCTTGAACCAGCCAATCTGCAGGTCATTGAGGGTGTGGTTCAGCTTGATCTTCTCGACCTTGTCGCCGTTCTTCACCTCGCATTCCACGGGCTTGCCGGGTGCCAGGGACTTCAGGTTGAGCAGGGAGATCTTGCTCGTGGGTTGGATCTATGAATTAATTGAATTTAGAAATAAGTTTTCTCTCTTTTCTCTCTTTTAAAACCCTACAAAACATACCTTATCGTAGTCAGCGGGATTGGCAAAGGTCAGAGGCAGCATACCCTGCTTCTTCAGGTTGGTCTCATGGATACGGGCAAAGGACTTGACAATGATGGCGCGGCCACCCAGATGACGGGGCTCCAAAGCGGCATGCTCGCGGGACGAGCCCTCGCCGTAGTTATCATCGCCAACGGCCACCCACTTGATGCCGTTGGCCTTGTAGTCGCGGGCCACATCGGGAACACCACCCCAGGAGCCATTGCGCTGGTTCTTGATGTTGTTCATCTCATTGTTCTCGTAGTTGGTGGCACCGATGAACATGTTGTTGGAGATGTTGTCCAAATGTCCACGGTACTTCAGCCAGGGTCCAGCAGCGGAGATGTGATCGGTGGTGCACTTGCCCTTCACCTTGATCAGCACGGTCAGATCGGTCAGATCCTGGCCGTTCCACTTGTCGAAAGGCTCCAGCAGCTGCAGGCGCTGCGACTTGGGATCCACGGCAACCTTGACATTGTCACCAGACTAGGGGAAGGGAAATAGGAAATAAGTACTATACAAACTTAAGAGAAAAAAAGTGATAACTCACTGCAGGGGGAGCGGCATAGGTGTCCTGGCCGGGATCGAAGCCCTTGGCGGGCAGCTCATCGCCGAAGGGAGCCTTCAGCTTGAACTTCTTGCCATCGGAGCCGGTGAGCTCGTCAGTCAGGGGATTAAAGTCCAAACGGCCGGCGATGGACAGGGCGGTGACCAGCTCGGGGCTGGTGACAAAGCAATGGGTGGCCGGGTTGGCATCGTTCCTGCCGGTGAAGTTGCGATTGTACGAGGTGACAATGGTGTTCTTGTCGCCCTTCTTCACATCCTGGCGATCCCACTGTCCAATGCAAGGACCGCAGGCATTGGCCAGCACAGTGCCGCCGAATTTGTCAAACACCTCCGAGATGCCATCACGCTCAATGGTGGCACGGATCTGCTCCGATCCGGGTGTCACGTTGAAGGGGATCTTCGACTTCAGGCCGTGGCTCATGGCATCCTTGGCGATGCTGGCACAGCGACCCATGTCCTCGTACGAGGAGTTCGTGCAGGAGCCAATCAGACCCACGCGAATGTCCAGGGGATAGCCGTTCTTCTTGGAGTTGTCGCCCAGCTTGCTGATGGGATGGCCCAGATCGGGAGTGAAGGGTCCGTTGACATGGGGCTCCAGGGTATCCAGATTGATCTCAATCAGTTCATCGTACTCGCAGTTCTTGTCGGCGGACAGGACCTTGCCCTGGTACTTCTGCGCCTCAGAGGCGATGGCACCGCGTCCGGTGGACTTCAGGTAGTCGGCCATGCGCTGGTTGAAGGGGAACAGCGAGGTGGTGGCACCGATCTCAGCACCCATGTTGCAAATTGTGGCCATGCCTGTGCAGGAGATGGAGTCAACGCCCTTGCCATGGTACTCGATGATGGCGCCGGTGCCTCCCTTGACAGTGAGGATATCGGCCACCTTCAGGATCACATCCTTGGGCGAGGTCCAGCCGCTGATCTTGCCGGTGAGATTGACACCAATCACCTTGGGACACTTCAGCTCCCAGGGAATGTCGGCCATGACGTCGACGGCGTCAGCGCCACCGACACCGATGCACAGGCCACCCAAACCACCGCCGTTGGGCGTGTGGGAATCAGTGCCGATCATCAGCAGGCCGGGGAAGGCATAGTTCTCCAGAATAATCTGATGAATGATGCCGCTGCCGGGCTTCCAGAAGCCCAGACCGTACTTGGCGCAGGTACTGGCCAAAAAGTCGTACACCTCCTTGTTCAGGTCCTTGGCACGAGCCAAATCCTTGGCTCCACCGACCTGGGCCTCGATCAAATGGTCGCAGTGCACCGTCGACGGCACAGCCACCTTCTTCAGGCCGGAGGAGATGAACTGGAGCAGGGCCATCTGGGCGGTGGCATCCTGCATAGCCACGCGATCGGGACGCAGACGCAGATAGGATGTGCCGCGCACAATGTCCTGGTTGGCCGGATCGTCCAGATGCGAATACAGCACCTTCTCGGAGAGAGTCAGTGGCCGGTTGAGGCGACCACGGACCACATCCAGGCGCTTGTTCAGCTTCTCGTACGGCAGAAAGACGTCCGAGTCGAACTTGGACAGCGCCACCTTGGAGGCGGTGTAGCAGGAGGCGTGGAACTGGCGCACCACTGGGCCATCGGCCACCACATGCTTGCCCAATCGGCACACCTGAAAGGGGAGAAAAATATTGCTTTATCTTATCGAGAATTATAAAACACATTTCAAAACAATGTTTAACATTTACGTAATTCAAATATTATATAGTTATATAAGGAGGTTAAGACTTAATATTATAATATCGCTCATATGTATATTGGAACGTTAAACTATCATTTTATATATCGAATTCAGGGCATTAGGTTTCCTCCCAATTTATTCCATATTTTTCCCTTTTCAATGTCAGAATAAACAAATCAAGATCAAGCAATTAGCACTTTGTCAGAAAACATAATTTACTCGTCATGAAAGGTACAGTAAAGTCTCTCTAATTTCTCTCAATCATTTTTATCAGTTGAAAAATATATTTTTCTGGAGGACAGACCATTCTCCTGCTGATTTGATTGATTCGATTGTTTGGCAGCCGTAATAAAAACACTTGATTATCATGTCACGGGCCCTCTCGACTTTAATTAGATAGGAGCTGCTTTATCAGGAAATATACAAATCTCAATTAGCAGTGATATTTAGAAGTTGATGACGATTCGTACAAAAAAAGCTGAGATTAAAGGTTGGACTAAAAACCAAAATATACTTGGATGATTAATCTAAGTACTGCAAAAAATTAGTTCATATGACTTTTTGTTTGGTGTTTTTCCTAGTAATAAACTTCATAGCTTACACTTCTGTGTTATCTTGGTTTTATACAGATTTCTATTTTTAAAGATATACGAAAACAACAAAAATAAAACTTTTGACAACGTGCACTTGGTAAGCGAGTGTTTTATTTTGGGAGCCATAAACCTTAGCTACTTAATTTTAAGTATCTCTCTGGGAGGTTGTCTCTCTTTATCAGTTTGTTTTCTTTTTCTTGAAATTCTAGAAATATTTAGGAAACTTATGGAAATTTCGTGGACTCAGGTCTCATTTGCTATTTTTTTTTTTTAAATTTACTGGAACTTAGTTTGTGAATTCTATATGAAAAGTTCATAATTCAATTCGTAAAGCAACGAAAAAATTTATATATAAATTTATGACCGTTAACAGAAGCTATGGAATAAATATATTTATTTATTAAGGGTATTTTAAAAATGTATATTCAAATTTTTATTATTAGTTATCTGAAAAACTCATATTTTCTACAATTAATTAATAATCGTAAAAAATATTATAAAATGTATTTCTTGAATATTTGGAATTTCCCTGGGATTAAAAATATATGACAGTTTATACTACAGCAAAAAGTATTTATCTGCATTTAATAAAAAAAAGACAAATAAGCAAATATTCGAGAACTTGGCAATAATACTTATAGAGTAAAACAGCTGTGAAAAGCTAAATAGATTTTGCATAGATAATGCCCGCTTTAAGACCCCTTAAATAGCAATAAATTACAAATTTGTTTATAACTGCAGCCGCAGCAATGCCATCGAATTAACCAGAGCCACGTGACGCAGGCAAACAAGAGGCAAGAGAGAACAATTACGTCAAATAGGTCATTAACTTGTTGGCAAGTTGGCGAGTACACAGTACAGTGAAGCCTTCTGGCCGTGGAAAAGCCCCCACTCGGCGAGGGGCAATGCACGCTCCTCGCTCCAGCCCCCACCTGTGCGCGTGATGTCGGAGCTGGAGAACGGAATTAATTTAAGCCATAATTTTAGTACGGACCACTATCGGAGTGTATGTAAGTAGGCCTGTCACAGATAAGACGGAGCTGCTGCTGCCCCCAGAAGATATATGCTAGGGACTCCTGGTTAAATAACTGCTTATGTAAATGGCCAGTGCATCCGGACCGCGGCGAATCGCTGCTAATTGCTGCAAGCTCCCCATTTCGCGGATGCTCCAGATCTCTGCCCTGGATGGCGGGGACAGGCGCCGCAGCCTGAGGCGGGAGCCGAGAATCACAATCACAACGTACGTACACTCGGTTACCTAACAACTTTTGATTTCGTTTTTAGGTTAGAAAAGCGCTGTGCGCAAAAAATTCGCGACTCTTCGCTGTCCAACTTCCTTTGCTAATTGCTTAAAATCTCCAAATGGTTTGCAATTCATTTTTTGCGTATTTTTTCGCAGTGTTCCAGTCTTTATCAGGGGGGTCACAGCACAGCTTTGATTTCAAGTGTTTATATATAGTTTTTTTTTTTCGTAGATTTTCGGTCGACCGGAGGAGGCGGTTGGCTCCAGAACGGAACGTACCTGTGCCTGGGCGCTCATCAGTCTCGCAGCCATGGTTCGCGTCCTTTTTAGGCGATACTCAAATACGTGTGACACTCGATGGAATTGATATTTAGCGCAACAAAATTTTCAGCCCTCTCAGCCGGAAGATTTTAATGCGACAAACTTAAGTCGCGCCAGTGTTACCGTTCTTCGGCACCTCGTAAAAGCTTAAAAAGCGCTTGAATAAAGCTTCAATAAGCCAGAGGGTGTCGCGGACTTACGCCGCTTTCCAACACTAACCGGTTCGTTTGTTTGCGTGGGCGGGCGACCATTTCCAACAACTGTGCGAATAATAAATAAGTTCGGATGGGAAAATGTTTGGCCAAGGGCAGTCAGCGTTAGTCCTGACCACAGCACAATGTCCGAGCGTCGAGGTGTGCACGAGATACCCGGGGAGTACCAGCCAGTGCCCCGACAGCCCAGCCTAGGAGGAGAACCAACTGTGTCCTCTTCGTGCTGCCGGCGTCCCAATTGCAACTATCAAATCCGGGATGGACAGAAGGTTTGCTGTTGCTGCGGCCACGGCTACATCATACCCGTGTTCATACTCTTCGTCCTGGTGCTGATTGTCCTGCTGTTGCCGTGGGAGACCATCCACCGAAACGAGACCGCAAACAGCCCCGTGCCCGTGGACACTCCGTTGCCATGCCAACTCGAGCTAGTGGAGAGCCTGCCTGTGGGTTTGAACTACAGCAACTATGAGGGTAGTCACCCCCGTCTGAGGAGCACCTTCGAGGCTTGGCAGCTGCTACTGGGTAGGGCAAGGACCTCGCTGGATATAGCCGCGCCCCACTGGACTCTGCGGGGCGTGGACGTCAACGACAGCAGCACTGAGCCCGGCGACCACCTCTTTCAGCGCTTGCTGGCCAACGGAGATGCGGGCAGGCCGAAACTGCGCCTGCGAATTGTGCTAAATCGCAGCCAGGACAGTGTGCGGCATGCTGATGCCCGAATCCTGTCCAACTACGGAGCAGCGGATGTCGTGGGAATTAACTTTCTGCAATCGAAGCTATGGCTGGCGGACGGCGAGAACTTCTATCTTGGCAGCGCCGACATGGACTGGCGTTCGCTCACCCAGCGCAAGGAGCTCGGTGTGCTGGGCAGGAATTGTCCACATATGGCGCAGGACCTGGCCAAGATATTTAAGTCCTATTGGTACCTGGGAAGCAATGAGGTGCCTGAATACTGGCCCTGGATCTACCACACGCACATCAACCAGCGTCGGCCGCTCCTCCTGAACATCAACAAAAACCACACGATGCGTGCCTATGTGGCCACTTCCCCACCAGGACTATCGCCCACTGGCAGAAGCCTCGAGCTGGATGCCATCATAGGAGCCATCGACAGGGCCACCGAATTTGTATCCATCTCTTTAATGGATTACTCACCAATTTTGAGAAGCGGCAAGAAGGTGGAATATTGGTCCTACATCGACAATGCCCTGCGAAGGGCTGCCTTGGAGAGGAGTGTGGCCATCAAGCTGCTTATTTCCTGGTGGAAGTACTCGGATCCGAGCGAGGATTACTTCCTGAGATCTCTGCAAGCGCTTAACAAGATGCGGGAGGAGGTGGACATAGAAGTGGCAAGTGTAGCTAAGTTATTCCAAAATTAGCATTAGCTTATGGTATACCTTATTTCAGCGACGCTTCGTGGTGCCCACCAACGATGAGCTGGAAAAGATCTCCAGCGGAAGGGTCGCCTGCCATGCGTATCTGGTAACCGATGAAATAGCATTTATAGGCTCTGGCAGCTGGTCGGGCGAGCATTTTATGTATTCAGCGGGAATGGGGCTTCTCCTGCAGGACATGGACTCCAACAACAACAGCCTGCGCACGGATTTGCTGGCCATTTTCCAGCGGGATTGGTTCAGCCCCTATGCTGTGCCCCTGAAACCGAATTTGCGAATTTGAATCCAGCTGTCAAACAACGCTTTGCAACACTGCCCACCAGCCATCAGCTGTTCATGTCATAACAAACGCCAGATCTAACCTCAATCTTTCGAAGCTAAAAAAAATAAGTTACAAATTTTTGCTACTCTCGAATAAAAACAACAAATAAAATAAAGCATGGCCAACAAGCCGACACGCGATGTGCTCGGCATTATCTTCCAGAACTTTTGGAAGTCCCTGAAGCCGCGTCAGTTCCGCGGAAATTACATAGGCGAGGACTACTTCGGCAACAAATACTTTGAGATTCCCGCAAATCCATCGATCGGCAAACGCAAGCCCTCGCGATGGTTCGAGCCGGCGGACAAGGATGCCTTCGATCAGGAGCTCACCGCTGAGTGGGAGGCGTGGCTGCGGGGTCGGCGCGAAGAGCCGCCCACACGGGAGGAGCTGGTGAAGAATCTCCAGATCATGGACATGAAGAAGCGCAATGCCGCCGAACTGGAGGCCACCTACGCCAAGGGCAAGGACGACAAGGCGTTGCCCAAGCAGGTGGATGGCCCCACCATTGGCACCTTTCCCAAATACAAGGAGTACGAGTTTATTCCCGGCAAGGAACCGCCCGAGAAGTAATTGGCATGGAATGGAGCTTGGTATTTTTAAAGAATTTAATGTGTAAATATAGTTAAATGATCTTAAAAATGTTCTACCAATCGTTCAAGTCCAAGTCCTTAACTATATCAACGGCTCCACCGGCCTCGTCGTAATCATCACCGGCAGCCGCCTCCTCAGCTGGCTGGGATTTCTGCTTCTCTGGCTTCTCCTTCTTAGCCTTCTTGGATTTTGGCTGCTCCACCTCCACTTCCAGTTCCTCCTCCTCCTCCTCATCTTCGTCATCCGAACCGATGGGCAGACCATCATCGCCCTCATCCTCCGAGTCTGAGGGGAACAGCTCCACCTCGCCCTTCTCATTGCGCACCGGCACACCCTTCTTAGCGGGCAGTTTCTTTAGCTTGGGCACATCGTAGTCCGCATTGATCTCATCCGTTTGCGCTGCCTGCCGGCGCTTCTTGGTCTCGTGCGTCTTCAGCCAGCTGGCGTAGTAGATGTCTAGGGGAGTGCGTTTCAGGCGGAGCTGCTGCTCCCAGGCGGCCACCGCCTTGGCGTCCTTGATGTCAAAGTTAACGCTGCTCTTGCTGCGCTGCTGCTCAATGAAGCGACCACTCTCCTGGACCTTTTCCAGCAGTTGCTTTAGCTTGCGCGAATAGTTGGCATTGCGGCAATCCTTGAGGTACGCCTTAATGGCCATCACGGTGGGCACCACCAGATCGCTAAAGGCCAGCGAGGTGGACTCGTGGGCGAGGTACTCCAGTAAAAGGCCGCACACCTGCTCGATCACCTCATCCCGGAAACCGTTCTCCGCCAGCTGAGCTTTGTTCAGTCGGAGGACACAGGTGAACTGCAGAGGTTTCATGGACACAGCCGTGTGCTTGCGATTGAATGTGTTGCTCTTGAGGACTTCCACTATCAGCGGCAGCACAGGCACATATGTGTTCGTCTCCTTGGAAAGGGAAATGAGCGTCTGGAGACAATGGAAGCGCAGCGGGAAGTACTGAGCGGTGGGTATCAGACGAATCACACCGGTGGCAATGGTTACCAGAGGATAGACCAAAGGCTGCAATTGCGGCTTGTTGGCACTCGCGCCCAGGAGATCCGCCCACAGACGCAGCGAGTTGATGAACTGCCAGTTGTAAACCGCCTGGAAGCTGTCCTTCTTCTTGAGGATCACGGCATTTCGCAAATGAATGGCCAACTGTCGGATGTAGAGAAAGGCGTGCTGGTAGCTGACGTTCAGGTCCAAGGCGAACATCTCCACCAGCGAGCGACGCATGAAGTTAATCCCGGGCAGCGTGTTTGGCGACACGAACTTTGAGTTCCTCACATAGGCCAAATACATGGCCTTCAAAACATGGTTTAGCATGGTGGCCTGGAAGAGATTCCCAACTTTAAAAGGAGAGATACTCATTGGGATTGTGTTTACAACTCACCTGCTGCTTCCTGGTTATCTTCAGGATGCAAAGGAAGGCAAGCACTCGCACGGTTTCATCGCCCGTTGCCCAGAGCACAATTAGGCGCTTGAGGATGGTCTTGCCTAGCGCCGTAAAGGGCACCACCATGCCAGCCATTTGATGTAGATGCTTGAGTAGCACGCCCAGGATATTGGCACTCGACACCTGCTCCACCAGGCGGATCAGATCCGTGAGGTAGTAGCGCAGGCAGCCGCGCACTTTGACCCACTTCTTGTGCTTGTGCAGCGGCAGGCTGCTGTTGGGTTTCACGCCCAGCACTCGAATGATGGCCGGCTGTAGATGAAGCACGCACAGCTGGATAACTCCATTGAATGCAGCCGCACCCACGACTTTAAAGGCGGCAGCATTGGGTTGATTCTCCCCGCCATCGGCCCCGTCTGCCGAGATGCTAGCTAGGGCCGAGTTAAAAGCTTGGATCACCTTGCGCACAATGTCGATGGAGACGTTGTCTTGGCCCAATTGCTGTTCCCACTGGCGCAGCAGGTTGAGGGTGATCTTTTGGGTACCTGTGCCTGTGCTGGCCTCATCCTCCTCCTCGTCCTCGAAGTCGCTCTCATCGCTGGCCACGGCCAAATCGTCGCTGGGCTTGTGATACTTTTCCTCGTTCTCCTCGTCGTCGTCGCTTCCTTCAGCAGCCGCCGACTTGCTCTTTCCTTCCTCCTCATCCTCATCCTCTTCCTCGCTGTCAGACAGATTAAAGTCCAGCAGCTTCTTGTCGTTCTTCTTGAGGAAATCGTAGAACTCCGGATCAATGTCCTTCAGTCCCTCCAGTTCCGCCTTGTGGCTTTTCTTGGCTCCTTTCTTCGCGGGCTTAGCCGGGGCTGCTGTTTGCTTGGATTTCTTGGCTATTGCCTTTGATTCGGGAGCTTTTCCAGCCTTCTTGGCCACCGCCTTCTTAATGGCATCCTTCTGCGTCTTCTTTTTGCTGATTCCCGGCGCGGCTTTGCCCAGAGTTTTAACCTTTTTCAACTTCATTTTTCCCACGAGCTAAACCCAAAACAAAATAAACGCACGTGTGCCGCGCCAGTGTTGCCAGATGCAAAATTTGTCTTTTCCCCTTAAAAATCTCACAGCTGGCCACATTCTCAGAAACCACATTGCCAGACCTAAATAAAATATCCAAACGCTGAAAAGAGAACCCGCCCGAGTTGGCAGCTCCATTTATTGTTGTTGCGACTCGCAGGCTTAGTTTTTATTTGTTGCAATTGCCATTTTCACTTGCAGTTCGTATCGTGGCCAAGCGGCGGTGGAAAATGGCACGCAAGAACCACAATTCCCACATGTTAAGCGCCATACCCGGCGGCATGGAGTCAGACGAGGAGGAACTGGAGGTCCTGATGCAGTGCCTGAAGATCAAGCGCTTGGCAGATATCACAACAGGTGCCGGGATCAATGGTCGGAATTTCGACGCCACACTGGACGCCGAGGCGGAGGAATTCTTCAAAGTGTTCCGCGAGAAGTGGAACATGTACAGCAAGAATAAGTCGCCGCATTTGCGCCAGGAGTTTGGCAAGGCGCTGATGAGCCACCCGGAGCCGGCCCTGCTGTTGGCCCTCAAGATATTCGCCAATTGTCCCGACAGCAGCAATGTGAAACCGAAGAGCTTGTCACATTTCGTGCTGGACACGGTGTGCAAGCTACATGAGGAGTACCCGGAGCTTAGCGGCGAGGAGGGCTGTGATCCGAACACCAGTATGATTGCCTTTAACTTTGTGAAGATGTCGGGCCTGCTGAGCCTCAACAACGCTGTGATCCATGCCTACAGCCTGCAACACATACGGGAGCTGTTGCTGCCCCATTTGCGCGAACTGCTGGAGGCAGGGCACGTCAAGGAGGTAACGCAGTGGGCCATAAGCTTGCAGCTGACGCACGAATTCGACATGATGGAGCTGGCCTTTCCACTTATAGCGGTGGAGAAGCTTCCGCTGGCCGAGGAGTACCTGGACCATGCCACCGAGCAGCGGCTGCCGTTTGTCAAGTTTCTCGACTCGCTGCTCCACAAGGAGAAGCCGGTGATCCAGCTCTGCGAGGATCTCCTGGGGCGCTACAAGAATCTGAAGATCTCACACAACGTGCTCAGCTATCGGCCCATTTCTAAGATTGTGGCACGGCTGGCCAAGAAGTACAGCTTTGACGACGCCGTCACCCCCAACTACAAATTCACGAAGACGTGCAGCTACCTTCATTACCTCTACCGCGAGTACGAGAAGGCACGCATCAATCTGGCCAGTTTTCGCGAGCTAGTGAGCGTCCACGCTTACGACTATGCCCTGCGCCAGGACTTTGTTAGCTATTTGGCCGCCGCACAGGCCCATTCAGAGGCTATCTATTGGTATAGGCAGTTCAAGCTGAACCCCAACGATTGCCCGCTGGAGATCAAGTCGCAGGTGTCGCGGAATGGTTTTACGGAGGCAGCAAATCGAGAGTCGTCTGATGGCGGCAGCGAGGCCAGTGGCTGTGATATGTACCTGACCATGGACCTGCCGGACGAGTGCCTGAACATTGTGGACACGGCGGCGCAGTTTGAGCGTATGTTGTTCCACCTGCAGAAGGAGCACATCATTTATCTGGACTCGGAGTGGATGCAAAACGTGTGCGGTGACAGCCCGCTGTGCCTGCTGCAGATCGCCACCGGGCACAATGTCTACCTGATCGACTGTCTGGCACGGGAAAATATCCGTTCGGAGCACTGGCGCTCGCTGGGCGCCAATATCTTTAATAACGTCAATATCCTGAAGGTGGGCTTCTCCATGGTGAGTGATCTCAGTGTCCTGCAGCGATCCCTGCCGCTGCAGCTGCGCCTGCAAATGCCACACCATTACTTGGACCTGCGCAATCTCTGGCTGGAGCTGAAAAAGCAGCGCTACGGTGTGGAACTGCCCTACGGCAATGTCAACCGGGCTGGCGATGCCCTCACCGATCTCTCACTGGTGTGCCTTGGCAAGAAGCTGAACAAGTCGAATCAGTGTTCCAACTGGGCCAATCGACCGCTGCGTCGCGAGCAGATTCTTTATGCAGGTGAGTTTGGAGCTATGCATTATCCTGTGCGCAGGTACTAATGGGTTCCTCCTCCTCCTCCTTTCCAGCCATCGATGCCCGATGCCTGCTGCTGATCTATAATACACTCCTGGCGCGTGTATCCTTCATCAATGTGGCCATTGAGAAGAGCATTGCCAGCAACAATTTTCTGAGACGCGGCGCCAACGTCAAGTGATGGAGTGAGGCCTGCAAGGATCCAGATGGTGATTCGACGACAAAGGCAGCGCGCATTCGCCCGTTTGCCCAACCTAATCTTAAGTGCAAACATTAAATTTGAAGAGTATTTAGCGTACAATTAGCGAGGCAGCTTAATCGGAGGCACTTTGTACAAAAAAGAAAAGGTTACAAATCAAAAGCAACCCGACGACAAATGAATTTCCTTATTTTGCATTATTTACTTTATAATATTGTTTATGATTTCCCTGTACATATTATATACACTTGCATTATTCCAATTATTCATACAGAGTACACATGTATTATTTTTTGTATATTCTGTTATGTGTGGTCGTGCAACGAACCCCTCATTATTTACTCTCTCACGCATAATCAAAACTGAATAAAAGCAATGAATAAAATTGAAGAACTTGTAAGGATTGAATACTTCGAATTCGGTAGAAGATTAAAATTTTGTAAAATTAATTATATGTCTGCTCATTTCAGCAGGTGAGCATAGCCACTGTTCCAGTCCCGCTCGAAGACGTCGCGCAGATCGCTCCTTAGAGTCTTGGTGTGCTCTGTCTCGTGGGTTTCGCTCAACGACAGACCAATGCCGGCGGTGTTCGTAAAGTAGTCGCCACTCCAGTTTGAGGTGCCTATGTAGGCGGTACGGTCGGTGACCATGTACTTGTTGTGGTTGACCCGGGCGTAGGGGATCTTCTCCTGACTCTCGTTCTCGGGTACAATAAAGCGGCGCTGTCAAGGAAATATATTTTGAATTATTGATAATATTTACATGCTTTAAATCATAGTAGAATTAAACATAATAATATAATAATAATTATGTATAATTCTACTATGCTTTAAATGGTTTTCTAGGCCGTAAAAAAATGTAATAATATTTTAAAATATAAAAAAAATATATATTACAATCTAAACAATGTACATCTTTTCACCGAAGACCTTCCATAAAGAACAAATGTACATCCATTGAGACGGATTATTTAAGCAATTTTAAAATTAAATAACTTTTTTAAATTTACAAAATGCATCAACAAAATAAGAGCTTCAATTGAAGTGTGATTAATTTCATATTCCCTTTCAACTCACAATTTGTATATCGATGTTGTCCTCTTTGGAGGCCAGATCCTGCAGCGACTTGAGATACTTATCCTCGCTGGGATTGGAGTGCTTCCACCAGGAGATGAGCAGCTTCACAGCCACGCCGCGCTCCACAGCCGCCCGACGCAAGGCATCGTCAATGAAGGGCCAGTAGTGATGCCGCTCATCATAGATGGTCAATGGATAATAGTCCATCACGGCGATGTTCACATAGGTAATGGCCGAATCAATAATGCTGACGATGGCATCGAGGTCATCAGTTCGTCCAGAGGCCGAAAGGCGTGGCGGTGAGCTGGAGATGAAACCCTCCATGCTGGTGTTCTTGTTCACATTTATCTGCATGGGGTACTTGAGGTTGAAGTTCGTATTGAGATCCGAATCCCAATTCGGAATTCGCGAATCCTTTGTGTGCCCCAGAATCCAGTAGGCCTCGAAGATCTTTCGAATATCAATCGTCAGCGCGCGACAGTTTGTGGCGAGCACACCCATTTCTTTGACCTGGGTGAGGGCCCGCCAGTCCATGTTGGCGCTGCCCAGGTAGAAGTGATCATTGTCCGCGATCAACAGCTTTGTATGCAGAACGCCGCCGCCGAAGAACTTGGGAAACGACACGCTTACCACCTCGGCAGCACCGTTGCTGGCCAGTTGATTGGTGTCCATATTAGGCGACACACTGGATGGTTCGCTCTGGGCTATGCGGATCTTGATTCTCGGTGTGCGACTGCCGCCATTTCCGTTGGCCAACAGCCTGGCGAACACGTCCTCGCCCGGCTGTGTGCTGCTGTCGTTCACTCCAGGCGTGTCCTCTTCTTTCAAAGTCCAATAGAAGGAACCAATGTCCAAGGTTTCCTTGGCGCTGTCCAGCAACTGGAGCCAGGCCTCATAGGTACCCAGGAATTGCGGGCTGCCGGCAGGATATGTCAGGTTCTGGGGTATCGTCTCCACCAGTTGGATGTTGCAGTCATACTTGGCGTGCAGACCATGACCTCTGCCCCCACGCCACTGCTGGAAACGTGGCCGTGGCTGGAAATACGAGGAGCCGAGAAAAAGGAGCATGAACACAGACACCGTTAGCATCTGGGCAGCCGCTGGACTCTCCGGCACCGGCTTCGGTCGCTCTTGCTGTCCGTCCTGGGCGGCCGGAGCGGGGGTGGGGCCACTTTCCACATCGGAATCCTGGTTCTCGAGCGTCTTGTATTGGGCCATGGTGAAAATAACCCTGAGATCGACGATTAGCGGCGACAATGGCTTGCTTATCTTTATCGATATTGGCAGGTGATATAGTCGCCGTCGCTATTCTCTCTTGAATAAGCGGTAAAAGAAGAATGATAAAGAACCAACGATCGGAGCAGCCAGGGAGAGAGAGTTTTGTTCCAATAGACGCTCTCTCACTGTTCGCCAAGGGGCGTAGTCAAGGGGGTTTATTAAAATTATTATTATTATTTCTTTAAATTACTTGAATAAATAAAATTGTAAGAAATTAAATTATATAATATTTGTATGTTTTTATAGTAATTATAGCTTTTCTTTTATTTTTTTAACAAATCTCAGCAAACCCCCTTTAAAAAAGCTTCTAACGGCGCCCCTGCAGACAACAGTTACAGCAAAACAAAATCAGCTGTTCATCTGTCAAAGCTTGTTGTTGTTGCACTTCGAAAAATGCTGAGAAATACTTTTTTTGCCACTGCGTAAATTAAAACAAAGAAACTATAAACAATAAAATATTAACTTACAGTTTTTTGCATTCCAGAAGGCTGAGGCAACCGGTAGCAGGTGTTCTGGCGCAAAGTTTCCCGAGGAACAGCAGCACAACGACGACGACTCTTGATGCCGGCACCGAAAAGGAAGTTCGGCATCATGAGAGTCAGGCCTCCGACTGGTGGAATCAGAACGGATCCATGGGAGCACTGCATGCCCTAAACGAGATTCGGTAAAAACAACCAAGTTCCACCTGTAAAGAGTTTGGGTAACCATTTCTAATCTCCCACAGAGTTCCCTTCATCAGAGATGGCATCGTATCGCGCGGCACAGTGGAGCCTGGTTACGTAAATACTACCAAGGTGCTCAAGGGACAGCGAATCTTGGAGGTTGGATGTGGCGGCGGCCTGCTCACCGAGCAACTGGCTCGGCTAGGTGCCCAGGTTACGGGCATCGATCTTGGCGAGAAGCTCATTGATGCGGCCCGCGATCACCTAAATGGCTACAGTCCGGAACTGGCCAGCAATGTTGTATACAAAATAGAGCCGGTAGATCAGCATGCCAAGGGCAATTCCGAAATCTACGATTCTGTGATTGTGTCTGAGGTGCTGGAGCATGTCGACGATAAGGTAGGACTGCTGGAGGCCAGTGTACGCACTTTAAAGCCTGGCGGATCCATTTTTATCACCACTTTGAACCAGACTATCCCCTCTTGGTTCTGCGGTGTTATTTTGAGCGAATATGTCCTGAATCTGGTGCCCAAGGGAACGCATCATTGGGACAAGATGATTTCGCCATTGGATGTGCAGCGTATCTTGGATACAAGTAAGCTTTACCTTTGACGAGGTGCGCTCCCTGCAACCAACCCTTTATAATCCCTTTACAGTGAACTGCCAGACGGTGCTGGTGAATGGTAGCACTTACGACTTCTGGAGCAACACCTGGCGCTGGATCAACAATACCCAGATGTGCTACGCCCTGCAGGCGGTCAAGAATAAGAACGCCTAAGCAAGAGGATCCACTTGAAGTCGTATATTTTAGTTAACTAGGTGCTAGGTCAGTGTTTGTAACAACTAAAGAGTAAACAATTAATCGTCATCCTCGCGGGGCTTCTTGAACTGCTGTTTTGTCTTGGGATGATAGCCGGGACTTCTGGCCTGGTCGTCGCCGTGCTGCTTTCGCTTGAAGTTCTTCTTGGAGCTGAACTTCTTGGCCATGCTGCTAGTGACGGTGGGCGCCTTGTTGGCGTAGTAGGCCTTAGCCATATCCTTGTCGGAGACCTCCTTGGGCTGCTCTGGTTTCGAATGGGCCCGCTTCTCCGCCAGCTCCTGTTCCATCAGCAGTTCAATTTCGGGATTCATGCCCCGAAAGCTAAGGCGTCCGTCGATGAGGCCTTCGCATATGGAGTAGCTGGACTCCACGATGAAGTTGGAGCTGGAGTTGATCATCTTCTCGTTGATCTCGTTGGAGTACAGTGCTCGACTCTGCTCGTCGTCCGCCTCCTTTTCCACCTTTTTCTTGGTGCGCTGCATGAACTTCATGTCCAGGACACCACGCGAAAGACGCGGCTTAACTTTCGAAGGCATTTTGCTAGTGTGCTGGGTATATTTAATATAATTATATAGAACACAAAATATGAGCTGCGACCCCAGGCACGTTTATTTATTTTTTTTTTCAAAAGCAGAATGTGCGAACAAAACAAAGGTAAAAAAAGGGACAGTGTTGAAAAGCGACGAAGGGCTCCGCCAAGACAACGTGGCGCGCCCTCGTGTTTTTCGATATTTAAATAAATATTTAAATTATATTTCCATATAAAACAAGCTTAGTAGGCTAGTTCCTCATTTTGGCACTTATTGGAAAACATAAAATATCAAAAATATGCCTAAATTAAGGGGTACCTTAAACCACCACAAATTCAGCTGCTCTCAACTAACCAAGCCATGTCGCAAAGATAATTTTAATCCAGGTGAAATCTTTCAAAACAGGGGTAACTTGTTGACCATGATACGGTTTTATGCTGGTCACGAATGCCTTTGGAATTGTCAGCACGAAGATTACTATAAGCAGAGCAAACAAAAGGAACTTTGGGGCTGGATAGCACGCCAGTTCGGGGGCAGACTGTCTCCATCTCACGTTGAATACCATATGAAGATTTTGCATGCGAAGGCTTTGTGTGTATTCAAGCGGATGGACAGATGCCGACGGCTTGGAGTTTGGTTCCCCAGACCGACCTTTGACCTCCTCGATGAATTCAATTTTCTGCTGCAGGAACCAATACCGGAAGAATCTAAATCTATATCCAATATTACTGCTCAAGAAACTCTACAAAGCCATGTAAAATACTCTGCTATAAAGGAAGTCCCGCTTAAGGATGACCTAAATGAGTTCTGCTTCAATTTAAAGGAAGAGCTGAAGCACCTGCCGCAACACACTAGTCGGGAGATCCAAAGAAAAATCTCTTTGATCTTGAATACTTCAAAAAGTGAAAACGAATTATGTAAAATTATATCGTCCTGAACCTTGCATCCTTGGGCTACCTTAACTACGGTTCCTAAATGAAGACTTAAAAAGGCCGCTCAAAGCTGGATGAATTGTTTTCCGTAGAAAATTTAAAATTTCTGAACATGCTATGCGAACACAACTGAAGCAGCTGACTAGAAGAGCTGAATTCCTCAAGCCTACAAAAATATATATCTAATAAAAGATTCGTAAAAAATGGCAATTGCGTTGTTCAAAATCAATTAACAGTGTTGGAAAGTGAGCGGACATATCGATAGCACGATAGAGTGTTGCTAAGAGGCGGCGTCGCTTTAGCACACTACTCGGGGGTAGAATAGAGGGAGAATGAAAAAAGTGACATAAATGGCGGAAACCTTCAGCGCCAACATTTGTATTTAATTTGGACTAATTTCGCACTATTTCGTGTTTCTTAAGTATTGAATGCCGAGTGCAATCGCCCAACGAGTTACCAGAACGGAAAAATTGTCTTCAAAGCGACCGCAGACCATGTACAAACGCAAATCGACGACTATTGTTAAAAGAGACAGCAGCTCCGCAGCGGGCTCCTCCACAATGGTGATGATGGGCGGAGGTGCTGGCGGTTCCGGCAACGTGGACATGGACGAGCCCCAGACGCCCACCAAGGTGTACGAGTCCATCGGCATGGACACATCCCAGGACACGCACACGCCCCTCAAGTCCCCGCACTTGCCGCCCGGACAGCAGCGTTCCGTGGGCTCGCTGGTCTTGCTAACACAGAAATTCGTGGATCTCATGAAGGCGAACGGCGGCACTATCGATCTGAAAGCGGTAGGATGACACACGACCCTAAAAATACCATGCCTAAACCACGCTTTATACTCCTCTCTTATATCGCAGGCCACCAAAATCCTGGACGTGCAGAAGCGGCGTATATACGATATCACCAATGTGCTAGAGGGCATTGGCCTAATTGATAAAGGCAGACACTGCTCCCTAGTGCGCTGGCGGTAAGTTTTGAATAGCTCATTTCCATTTTAGCCGCGAGCTGGAAAAATTAGGAAAACTGTGTGGGAAGATGTTTAACTTGGGTTTTTATAGAAGACTTTCAGGGGACATTATGTGTAACTTCAATCGAATGAACTGATAGTGGTTCTTCTTATCTAAGCCCTCATCTTTTGTATATGAATAGCGAGCATTTTCATTTGGTGTAAAAATAACCTTTAAAGTTTGTAATTCAAAGGGCAAACTTCAATGCCTTGGCACTATTAATAGAACTTACCCTATTATCCAAAATTTTTATTAGCAGCATTATAAATTGAATATTTATCTATTTCAGCGGTGGGGGGTTCAACAATGCCAAGGACCAAGAGGAATACGAGGAGGCACGTGACCGGACCAATCACTTAAAACTGCAAGAGGACGAGTTGGACAAACAATTGGAGTACGCACAGCGCAATCTGCGTTATGTAATGCAGGATCCAGCGAATCGCTCGTATGCGTATTTGACCCGAGACGATCTGCTGGACCTCTATGGAGATGATTCTGTATTTACTATACCGAACTATGACGAGGAAGTGGAGATACAGCGAAATGAGGTAAGTTTTATGATTAAATTTGTTTGTACATATGGTTTGGTATGAATTTTTTGGCTTAATTTAATTAAATAAATAAAATAAAGAAATAGTAAATCCATAACTATACGAATTTCGTATAAACTTTAACTTTGAAACTTGTACTTCTCTCTGCAGAACGAACTGAGCGTATCGCTGGATAATGGCAGCACCATTGACATTCGCTTGGTGACCAACCAGGGCAAGAGCACAGCGAGTCCTCACGATGCGGACGGCTTCTTCGACTACCGGCGCCTGGACACGCCCTCGCCCTCAATGTCGTCACGCTCCAGCGAGGATGGCAAGGGCACGGGTACCACGGGGAACGTGATCACCGATGAGCACACGTACTCGTGCAATCCCGACCTCAAGGATGATATAAAACTGCTCGAAAACGAACTGACGGCTAAGATAATATTTCAGAATTACATGACCGGGCATTCACTGCGACGTTTCTATCCCGATGACCCAAATCTAGGTGAGTTTCTCCCGTAAATCTCATTTACACCTGCGATTGCTAACCCCTTTTTGTCGCGTTGTGCAGAAAACCCGCCACTAGTGCAGCTGAACCCACCCCAAGAAGACTTCAACTTTGTGCTGAAAAGCGACGAAGGCATCTGCGAGCTGTTTGACTTGCAATGCTCCTAACTGCGCGGACGGGGGGATTTTCACATAATATCGACTGTACAATTACACTGCAAATGGCCGCGAGCATTGTGCAAATATTTATGATTAGTACAATTCTGACCTTTGATTTGTTTATATACCGTGTAGAAATTTTAATTAGCTTAATTCCAATGTAATTTCGGCAGATTAACATTAAATACAATAAATTCTTTACAGTGCACCCATCATAGAGGGTGTAATTGCTTATAAAACACCTTTTATAACATAAAACCATGGACTTTGTTTTGAATTTTGGTTTTCGGGGAGTTTTTATACAACTTTGTGGAATTTAAAGTAGTTTTAGTAGCGAAAACTATGACTGGAAGTTCGGAGAGTATTGGTTTTTATTTCAGAAAAAGAAAACCCTCTGAGCTTGTTTCTAAGAAATATTCTTTAGCTTGAATTTATGAAAATAAAGACTATATTATACAAATATATTGTCTCTATATAAATACACATATTATTAAAAAAAAAATTAGATTATTATATTTAAAATTTTAGAATACACAAAACTAGATCAGAAAGTATTGGTTTTTATTTTAGAAACAGAAAACCCGCTGTGGACCTTGTTTCTAAAAGATATGAGATAGGTTAAATTCAAATTAAATTCATCATAAAATTGTATACTTTACGAAATATTATTATATTATAAATATTAGAATAAACTATAAATAAAACCAATATATACAGGTAGATGTAAATGGGAAAAGATCACAATCGACCGCAAAATTTCTAATCGATAGAGTCCCCTTGTCAGAAAAATACATATTTAATAAGATTATTGTTTACACATACAAAAAACTTTTATAAATTCATCAACAATCACCTTTGAATTAATGTTTTTCTTTCGGAAATTGGAAATTAAAAATTAAAAGACCTTATTATAAATATAGCCCCCCCCCCAATGATTTTTGCCACTCATATGTTTTCATGTTTTCTCTCATTTGGGTGTAGCTTGTTTTTTTTTAGATTTTTTTTTTTTAATTTTAGCTATTTTTTCAAAAATCTAGCTAATACGGGCGCTCATCACCCTATCTCCACACGCGCTATCCAACACTACCCGGAGACGCCATAATTAGCACTGCATGGTCACACTCTCAAAGTACCGCAAACTTTTGCAAAACGTCGCGTGAAGAATCAAGTCGACAAAACGAACGCCAAAGATTAGGAATGCGAAAACGTGACAGGTTAGGATGCTGGCAACAGCTTTTAACCCTAGTAGGCCCCGACTCGCTTACGGAGAAGCAATGGGTCGATTTATATAAGAATTACCTGCGCAGCTGGAACAGGATTTATTACCTCAAGCTCGACGACGAAGTAAGTGCCTATTTTTCTTCTTCTTTTTTTCTTCTGATTTTCAGATGAATTTCTTTATTTTTTTTACATCAATAGAAAGATCTTCCTGCTGCAGACCCTCTAATCGAGCGCCACAATGACAAAGGCAGGCATAGTTATCCCATGGCGCCGCCTTCTACTCCCTCCGTCAATGGCATCAAGCGACGCAATTCTCTGGCGTCGCCTTCTGCTACCTCGTTCAGTCCCATCAAACGCCGCAATTCCGTGGCAGCGCCATCATCTCCATCATTTGCGACCATCAAGCGGCGCAATTCTGTGGCAGCGCCATTATCTCCGATATTCATTCCGATCAAGCGGCGTAATTCTTTGGCTCCTCCAACAACAACAACTCCCACAAAAGGTCAATATACCAAAGGGCAGGACTGCGATCCGTTACTTCCAAACGTAAAACGTACAAATTCAGTGGCTGCTGACGATTTCGATCCCAATAATCATGGAGATATGTTTCTCAGCCCCATTAAGCGCAGCGACTCTGTTCTCAATGAAATCGAAATCGATTGTGATGCTTTCAATAGCCACGACTTAATGGCATTGAATCAATGGATGAAACCAATTAAAATAATCTCCCCTTTGGCCACCAGTCCCAGGCGCCCAGACACGGATCTAGAACCGAATTCTAAAGATTCAGTTTTTCCTATGAATCCCAGTCGCATCAAGCGTAGGAACTCCTCAGTTGCTGGTCCGTCAGGCTTAAAATCGAAAAGCAAGCCAAAAAACGTTGAAAAGATCCCAACTGTCGCGGACGAAGAGTTGGAGGACGAGATTCCGCTAGCGGCTTGGAAGAAGTATAGTGCTCAGCGTAAAAAGCCCTTTGGAAGCCCTAAAAATGGATCTCTGCCGCTTAAGCTTGAAAAAGATATTAAAGTTGAACTGCCAATAAAGCGAAAGAGGGGTCGCCCCTCGCGGGAGGAGAAGGCCAAGCGGTTGGAGGAGGAGAATGCGCTAAAGATGATGTATCAAACTTCGGAACCAATAAAGAAAGATCTGGAGCAACAAGTCCGAGCTCCTCAGACACATAATGCACGTAAAAAGCAGCAGAAGCAGCGGAAAACCATCTCGCAGACCACTATAAATCTTCCGCACCAGCTGACTCAGTTCCACACGTATGCCAAGTCACCCAATCAGAAGCCAACAGCCAAGCCACCCAAAAAGAAGCCAACAGCCAAGCCAAGATGTCAGTCATCGTCTTCAGTCACCGATCAGGATGGAGCGGACATTGCCATACTATCAAATGTTGTCGTTCAACCCGCTGTAAGCTTTTTTCTCTTCATTAAGTCACGTAACTCCTTTTCCTTCTCACAGATCTTAGATGAAGATGCGATCGCACCGGCCCACATGCCAGCGGATGCGATAGATTTGAAAAATCCATCCACAAAGCCTCCTGAAGATAAAGCGGGGGAGAAAGGATATAAAAAGGAAGAGGCAGAGGATGAGAGGGACGTAGTGCGGATAAGAAAAAACGAACGTTCGATGTATAAAGAAATCTCAAGCGATCAAGCTGAAGATGTGCAGCAGCATCTCATCCTCGAGGAAACGGGCTTGTTTTTCAATGATTTGGAAGCAGAGGAGCAGCTACTCGACGATTGCATGACTTTAACCAGCCCAGTAGGCGGCGAGGAGGGTGATAGGAATGCTCTAGAAATCGACTTTGACATTGATCTGCTGGTTAGGGATGAAACTGTGGCTAACCAGATGGCGTTGATTGACTCGCAGCCAGAGATGTCCCTCGATCGATGTTTTGAGGCAATTGACAACAAGCCGCCCAGCGAGACTCCAGAGAGTCCCCCCAAGACAGCAGTCGAAGATCAGCTAACCCATACTTCCGAGTTCTTTGAGAAGCTACCTAGTCGACCGACCGTAGATGTGAGTGCAGACCAGTCAAACCTACTGTGGCCTTTCATGGACGATGGGGAGGTGCTAGACTATGAGCCTGACTACGATGTGCTCACGCTGGAGGTCTCTTCGGATGAACTGGAGGACGAATGTGCCAGTAAGTCGAAAGAAGGTGAAACCAAGCCGAGTGAAGATAATTCCGAGCCTGTAAACCAGACCAATCTGCCAAAGGTTCAAGCGGAGCCTCCAAGCAACCAACCCGATATTCCGATTACGGAAAACTTGAGAAACTTTCGGATTCCAAGGCTAGCACCCGAGCTGCTCAAGTCACAGCCTGTGGTGATGCAAACTCTGTATTTACAACAGGATGAGAAACAGCAGAGGGAGAAAATAAAATCAGTGCCTCCGCCTGTTCCGCCTGTTCCGCCTGTAGCCGAAGACGTAAGCAGAAGGCGAGAGGAGGCTAAGGCTGCCAGGCGTCCAAAGGAAACAATGCCGCAATTTGCACCACCATATCGCTCGACTCGCGAAGATCCTGTAGCCAAAGACTTGACGCAGCCAATGTTTGGCCCCCAGGACTTGGCTACTCCTCCTCCGTTGTTTGGTCCCGAAGACTTGGCTCCGATTTGTGTGCCTCCCAGCAATGGGGAAAAGTCAAACAATGGGCATCTTGGCGAGGCTAGGCCTTGTAAGGAGATGCCCCCCGATGTCCCAGTCCCACAGCATCCTCCCGGGGCCTCCCAGTATGTCCCACAAAACTTGGCCACCGCCGAAATGTTACCTCCCAGACATCAAGGCCTTAGTGCTAAACACTGGATGACGGAGATCTTTGGAGTCAAGTGCCTCAATTATTTGGGTAACAAATGCCTGGTGGCTTACTGCGATCACGCGACAAGTCCGGTGGGCGAGGTGGAGAGACGCCTGCTCAGTATGACGGAGGAAACCCTGGTTTGTACCTACCGACAGGCTCTGCGCAGTTTATACATTTTCGAGCGGTACTTCAAGTGCTTTGCGGATATCTTTGAGCGGCGCAAACTTTACAAGCATCTGCTGCAAATGTTGGCCAAGAGTCATTATTATCCAAACACAACAGTGCCCATTGTCAGGCATGTTTTTCAAGCGCTCAAAGTTGCTGGTCTAGAGCGGGAGGCCACGCATTGCCTGATGACGGACCTGTGGATTCCACGCAAGGCACACAAGTTCAGTGAGTTGATGGTGACAATATTACAGATACTGGAGGCAGGCAACTGGCAGGATTACATCGATCAGCTGGTGGAACTGCACGAAACATACAAGTTCCTGTTGTCCGAAGAGTTAATGATACGGATTATGACATGGGCAGATGTGACAAAGAACGAGGCCCTACAGAAGAAGTCCATGATGATGCTGCTCGCTGACATGACCAAGTATGCCCGATCTCCAGCTCTCAAAACCCTCGTCGACAAGTTCTCCAACCTGGAAACAAATTCGAATCTACAACAGACGAGTGCAGAGTCCATTCCAGCGCTTCCTCGGAGATCTCCGGCCCAGCAGCAGCAGCAGCAGTATCAACAATCGATCTGGAACCTCAATGCAAATCCCAATCAAATTCCCGATTTCATTCCGCAACAAGAACGGCTGCCTGGAGCAGCTCCCTCTCTCATTAGGCCACAGTATCCAGCATCTTTCTGGAACCCTCAACCACAACCGAACCAAAATCTGCCTGGAGCAGTTCCTGGTCCATCGCTTATAAGGAGTAATCCAGCTCTAACGCCACACTGGAGCCACAATCCGAATCCAAATCCTTGTCGCGACCTGCCTGGAGCAGGTCCTGCTGGCCCCTCGCGTGTATGGAATGGTCAGTTACCTGGAAACCGTCAAGGGCAGCAGCACCAGCAGCAGCAGCATCCAACGTCGATCTGGAGAAGCCAAGCAACCGACGATAATACGTTTCTTAATTACCCCTCTGGGTTTCAATAGGATCGGTTTTTCTCACTTGAATTCAATGTAATTTTTCACAGACTTTTTTCGTTTCCTCTTATATATTTTTGTGACCTTTGCAACAAAATTGACGATTTTGATAATTTCTTATGTTGATATTTGATACATTTATGTAATAAATATATTTGTAATCAATTATATGATTTGATATGATCTAATTTCTATTTATTAGACAAGTTTTTGGTGGGTCTGAATAGATTTTTGAACTGGCTTTAACTTTAACTTTAAGCATAACTTCATCAATTTAGTTCTGATCGAAGCTTTGACGAAAGATTCCTATTAATAAAATAATTAAATAAATTTGCAGGCATTGTTAACCTTCACATTTCAAAAAAACACAAATATCTTCCGTATAATTATGTTTTCTTTTTTGTTTTATTATGGAATTAACGTAGCTTTAAATAAAATCGAGTCTTAAGTAATATAATGCATAGCAAAACTATCTTCTTGGCTTGCCACCCTTGTTCCAGTTCTTTTTGCCAAAGCTTTTCTTTCCGCCACCACCACCTCCTCCTCCTCCTCCCTTGGCACCACCGCCACCCATGGGCTTCATGCGCTTTCGGGCGCCCGCAAAGTGCTCCGAATCATCATGGTTATCCCCGCCGCGCTTGTGCCCACGGCCACCCTTGGTATCCTCCAGATCCTTCAGCTCCAGCTTGGCCGTGCGCTGAGCCTCAGCCACGCGCTCTTGGAGAGCCATCACTTCGTCCTCCTCGCACTTGTACAGTGGCAGCTGCTTGCCCAGCAGATGCTCGATGCGTTGATACAGCTCAATGTCGTACTGACTGACCAAGGTGATGGCCTTGCCCGAGCGTCCCGCTCTCGCCGTTCGTCCCACCCGATGGATGTAGTCCTTGCTGTGCGTGGGTATATCGAAATTCACCACCACATCCACATGGGGGATGTCGAGACCGCGTGAGGCCACGTCCGTGGAGATGAGTATGGAACGGTTCTTGGCCTTGAACTTATTCAAGGCGGCCAGGCGCTTGTTCTGGGACATCTGACCATGGAGGGGAATGGCGGCCAGCCCCAGGGCCCGGAGCATCAGGGCAGTCTTCACAGTGTTGTTGCACGTGCTACAGAATATCATAAAGCTGTTGCCCGCCAGTTCGTTGAGTATGTGCACCAAGTACACGTCCTTGTACTTGACCGGGATGAAGAGGTAGGACTGCTGCAGCTGCTCCACCGTCTGATACTTGTTGGAAACCTCCACCTTAACGGGATCCTTGAGGGAGGCACGCTGCAGCTTCTTGACCTTCTTGGTCATGGTGGCGCTAAACAAAAACGTGCGTCGCTCGCGTGGCAACACCTTTAAGATCTTGTCCAGTTCCACCTCGAAATCCATGTTGAGAATACGATCCGCCTCGTCCATAACCAAGTACTTGATGGCCTTCAGATTGAACCCTTTCATGTTTTCCAGATGATCCACAAGGCGACCTGGTGTGGCTACGATAATGTGCGGCTTCTTGGCCAGCTGCAGACCCTGGGCCACCATGTCCATGCCGCCGACAACCACACAGCATTTGATCCCAATGCTGCTACCTGAAAGAGCGTATGAAAAGAGCTCCAATTAGATCATGTTTTAATATAGAAACCAGGAATACCTTTTGAAGGTACTAAAGCCTCAGAGGTAGTGACGAATAAAGAAATAATAATTTCATATTTTCGTTTTATAAACAAAATCAAAACAGGTTTAACATCATTGTGGGGGGGTATTGATAAAAATGCCAAAAAAAAAAAATGGGACACTCACCGAGAGCCTCAAACTGCTCGCCGATTTGGAAGGCCAGTTCACGTGTGGGCGTCAGTACTAGGGCAAAATATCGCTGCGGGTTCTCGAGGAGAGCATGTAAAATGGGCAGAGCAAAGGCACCTGTCTTTCCGGAGCCCGTTTCCGCCAGGCCTATCACATCCTTGCCCTGCAAGGCCACCGGTATGGCCTCGCGCTGAATCTTTGAAGGCGCCTTCCACTTCAGTTCGTCGCAGGCCTTGCACAAAGTCTCGTTGAGGCCCTACAAGAGCACAAGGATTATAATCTCTAGAATAATAAGTGGGTCCGGGGCAACGTACGAGATCCTTCCAGGTCAGCTTCTGTTCCTCGGCTTGGTCATCACCATCATCGTTTTCCTCTTCCGCGGAGCCACTTGCTGCATCTTCGTCGCCACTTTGTTGCGCTTCATCGCTGCCCTCGTCTTCTTCCTCCTCCTCGCCACTTAGTTCCTCCTCTTCTTCGTCGCTGGTTTGCAGCTGCGCCTGCTCGTCTTCTGAAGTTTCCGACATTTCGTTACATGAAATTGGCCAAAAATTCCGCTGCTCTGATATTACCAGGTCCACGTGGTTGAAAAGAAAGAGACCGTGGCCAAGCGGCCCAAGTAACACCAAAGAAATCCAGTAGGAAATAAAATGTGGATTTCTTCCTGCTTGGCAGCTGGTCACACCGAAATATTTGAATTCTTTAAATTAATATTTTAAAAATGTCATAACTAAGCCAAAAAAAGCATAAAATTCAATTCGGAAAGCTTTTCTATGCTAGTTTTTTTTTAGATAAACAAATCTGCATAGCAAATTTAACATTTAAGGACACTTTGCTGACACTATAATTATTATGAAAACAATTAGCAATGTTTAAATCACTTGCTTATAAATAATAAAATGCTTAAAATATATAAGAAAAATTTTCTTTTGATTGCTTCATCTTCATTCACTTAATTTTTAAGCTGCCAAGTAAAATATTTTGTAAATACAATCTCGATATTAAACTTATCGATAAATTTGAATTATTGCCATCCCTGCTGCGACGTTTTCTGCATTCCCCAGGCCGGTCACACTACCGACTATTGATTGAAATAAAATTTACGCAAATACAAAAATTTGTGTTCCAATGCAAAGTAAGCTGCCGGAAAAGCCATTTAAATTAGCAGATAATGCTGAGGCCGACGCGCTAGCAGTGCGGTTCGTGTTGGTGCATCGCTTATCAGTTGTGGGTGGCCATCGGTCGTTGGCTGGCACGACGAGTGAAAACGCCTACTGAGGCGAAAATAAAAACGATACGATCGAATTGACACGAATTGCTGGTGCTTCTGGCTGCATTTTTGAGTTTCCAGCCAGCTAATTTACGAATTTCGAATTGCATTACCTTGCAGGTAGACCATAAAAATCCATTGTGAAAATTTCGTGGGGTGGTTGGGAGCCAAAACGGATACTCAATAGGCCAGAGTCGTCGTAGTAAAGAGAGCGGCAAAGAGAGCGAGCGAAGAGAGCGCGCGGAGCATGTATTTGATGTGTACTCAGCAGCAGCAGCGGCCGAAGAGAGCGCACTAAGCAGGCGAGAAGCGAACACCCACACACAGGCAGCAGCAAACGGGCGCCCACTTTCGAACGGTACATACGCAAGGATACGGAGAAGAGGCAGAGGAAGCGGAGGCGGAGCTTAGCAAAACTAGGATAACGATGAATCCGGCTGTGGATGCGTGGGCGGTGACCCAGCGGGAGCGGGTCAAGTACCAGGAGCAGTTTAAGGCGCTCCAGCCTCAGGCGGGCTTCGTGACCGGAGCCCAGGCCAAGGGATTCTTCCTGCAGTCGCAGCTGCCGCCGCTAATCCTGGGCCAGATATGGTACGTATTCCTCAGATGACTCACGCGGTCTTTCCGGACTGATAAGAGCTCGTTGTTATGCTCATTCACTCATCCGCTTTGCCGCCGTTCTGCTTGCTTGTTCTATTTAGGGCTCTGGCGGACACCGACTCCGATGGCAAGATGAATATCAACGAGTTCAGCATTGCCTGCAAGCTGATCAACCTAAAGCTGCGTGGCATGGAGGTGCCCAAGGTGCTGCCGCCCAGCCTGCTGGCCTCCCTCAGCGGTGATGGAGTGAAGACGCCCTCTATGACGCCACGCGGCTCTACCAGCTCCATGAGTCCGATGGATCCGCTCAAGGGAATTGTGCCCGCCGTGGCACCAGTGGTAGCTCCTCCGCCAGTGGTGGCCGCGGTGGCCCCTCCAATTGCGGCAGCGGCTGTTATTTCGCCTCCGGGCGTTGTGGAAGCCAAGTTGCCGGCTGGTCCCACGCCGCCCTCCAGCAACCCACCAAGTCGCCATACATCCGTCTCGGAGCGAGCGCCCTCCATCGAATCTCTGTAAGATTTCCTCTAAAAAAATGTTATTTATTTGGGGGGTAAATTTATAGATAGTCATTTTTCGTTGGAAGCTATGGGTTTAAGTAGGTCAAATTTCGCTAGAATTGCTTATATTTTTAATAATAATATTTTATAGGTAATCTATGGGGATTTTTATGAGCTCTTAACGCTTTCTTAAACTGAAATTGTGACAGAGAAATACTATGAGGCTTGGGCTTTTTTTAAATTTATAAAAAAACCTCTAAAAAACACTAAAAAGAGCAGAAATTGAAGCCTATATCACTTGTTAATATGTAAAGTTTGTTTGTTATCTTTAAAATATTTATCAAATTTAATGATTAAGGGTTAGAAAGAGGGTCGTTAAGTTTTGAGGAAGAGAAGAATAACTGATGATAAAAGGAGTGATAAATAAGTATTTATAGAAAATAGGGGCCAAAGAGATAAACTAAAAATAAGTTATAAATACAAAAGGCTGTATTTGGGGTAGAGTCCGATATTTCAGGCGAAGACAGATATATAATACCGATATTTTATTGTTACATTGGTAAATCGAAGCAATGCTAAGAATTCATATTTAAAAATTTGTATGTCTTTATGTGGAATAGGTGTATTATTTACCTTATATTTTTTTTGTATCGATTTGTACTTAAGTTTAATTTAGATAGTATTATATAACAAGAAACAATTTAATCTCACATTAAATAATTTAACACAATTTAATTTAAAATACAAATCCTTTTTCATGTTTATACCCACTCCACAGGCAAGGAGGCGGCGACTGGGCCGTTCAAGCAGCTCAGAAGCGCAAATACACGCAGGTCTTCAATGCCAATGATCGCACTCGTTCGGGCTTTTTGACCGGAGCCCAGGCCCGCGGAGTGTTAGTGCAGAGCAAGCTGCCCCAGGTGACGCTGGCCCAGATTTGGACGCTATCCGACATTGATGGCGATGGACGGCTTAGCTGCGATGAGTTCATTCTGGCCATGTTCCTGTGCGAGAAGGCCATGGGCGGGGAAAAGATACCAGTCACCCTGCCCCAGGACTGGGTGCCGCCCAACTTGCGCAAGATCAAGTCGCGGCCGGGCTCAGTTTCCGGAGTGGTGTCGCGCCCTGGCTCGCAGCCTGCCTCCCGGCATGCCTCCGTGTCCTCGCAGGGCGGAGTTGCGGGAGCCGTAGATGCTGATCCAGCAGCCGGTTTGCCAGGACAAAGTGAGTTCTAGAAGGCTTTTATTTTTTGTGAGATTTGGTTTATAAGTTTATTTTTTGAACAGCTTCCTTCGAGGACAAGCGAAAGGAGAACTATGTAAAGGGTCAGGCGGAGCTGGATCGCAGGCGCAAGGTCATGGAGGATCAGCAGCGCAAGGAGCGGGAAGAGCGAGAGCGCAAAGAGCGTGAGGAGATAGAGAAGCGAGAGAAGGCACGCTTGGAGGCCGAGCGTAAGCAGCAGGAGGAGCTGGAGCGACAGCTGCAGCGTCAGCGGGAAATTGAGATGGAGAAGGAGGAGCAGCGTAAGCGGGAACTGGAGGCCAAGGAGGCGGCCAGAAAGTAAGCTGAAACAATTAATGAAATTATTAATTAATTAATTTTGAATTATTTATCAATTACTATTATTTTTTTCTTAGGGAACTGGAAAAGCAGCGCCAGCAGGAATGGGAGCAGGCCAGAATTGCTGAAATGAATGCACAGAAGCAAAGGGAACAGGAGCGTGTCCTCAAGCAAAAGGCACACAATACCCAGCTTAATGTGGAACTGAGCACACTCAATGAGAAGGTAAGGATTTAAATCACTAAAATCTATAACTTTTATTTTTATGGTAATCTTTCTCTTGTAGATCAAGGACCTTTCCCAGAAGATCTGCGACACCCGGGCTGGCGTCACCAATGTAAAAACCGTCATCGATGGCATGCGCACTCAGCGCGACACTTCCATGAGCGAGATGGCCCAGCTAAAGGCTCGCATCAAGGAGCAGAATGCCAAGCTGCTGCAGCTCACCCAGGAGCGGGCCAAGTGGGATGCCAAGAGCAAGGCCAGCAATACGGCTATGGGCGGCGAGAATGCCCAGCAGGAGCAGCTGAATGCAGCCTTTGCACACAAGCAGGTGAGTTGGAATGGGAAAATCTTCAATTATATATCCTTAATCCCTCCCTAATCCTTTGTAGCTTCTCATCAAGCAAATCAAAGACAAAGTGGAAAACATTGGCAAGGAGATCGAGTCCAAAAAGGAGGACATCAACTCCAACGACATACAAATGACTGAGCTGAAGGCCGAACTCTCTGCTCTGCTCAACAAGTGCGAGGAATTGTACAAGGAGTACGATGTGGAGCGCACTTCGGTTCTGGAATTGAAGTACAATCGCAAAAACGAGACCAGCACAAGCTCGGCCTGGGATACGGGCGCCTCCAGTGGAGGTTGGGGCGAACCGGAAACGGCCGCTGCGGATCCCTATGCCGGCCTAAGCAACGATATCGGTGCTGTGACTGCTCCCGCAGCAGATCTCAGTGGACCGGCGCCCGAGGGTTTCGCCAAATATAGAGCTGTCTACGAATTCAATGCTCGCAACGCTGAGGAGATCACCTTCGTTCCAGGCGACATCATCTTGGTCCCATTGGAACAGAATGCCGAGCCTGGTTGGTTGGCTGGCGAAATTAATGGCCACACCGGCTGGTTCCCCGAATCCTATGTGGAGAAACTGGAGGGTGAAGTGGAGGGTAGCTCCATTGCTGCAGCCGTTGAACCGCAAGTGGTGGCCCAAGTGGCATCGGTGGTGGCGGCGGCGGACACCTACAATGACAATATCAATGCTGCTGCAGAGCCAACTGCCGATCTGACTGCCGCCGGTGATGTGGAGTACTATATAGCCGCATATCCTTATGAGTCTGCCGAGGAGGGTGACCTGAGCTTTGGCGCCGGTGAAATGGTGATGGTCATCAAGAAGGAGGGCGAGTGGTGGACGGGCACAATTGGCAATCGCACTGGCATGTTCCCCTCGAACTATGTCCAAAAAGCGGATGTGGGCACGGCGAACACAACAGCAGCAGCAGCAGTTACAAGTGCTGCCTCGGTCGATGCCTATGAACAGGTGAGTGAAAAGTTAATAATCTGGCCTTGGGCTTTACAGTAGAAGAAAGAAGATAGCCTGAGATTAAGCTAAGCTTGTTTGGCTTGGAAATGTTAGTTAAGGTTTTACTTTTTACAGAAATAAGTAATATATTTTGATTAAAGAGCTAAAGAAGCACTGAGAACACTTAACTAAGGGGGTAAAAGGTAAAAAAATTCGGATTTTAAACTAAAATTTCCAATTCAAACTTGCTTAAGTGAGGCCCTATGTAAATTATATTAGTTTGACCATAAATCTATATACTATATATACAGACCTAGGTCACAGCCCCCCCCTTCCCCAATAAGTAACCCCAAGTAACCCAGAGTCGTTTCTAACCGTTGCTTCCTTCATCATGTCCATCTACTAATACAATGCTTTTCATGTGCTGTGCTTTTGCCACCGTTATCGTTACACTTGCACTGACTCAGGAGGCAACGCTGAATGGCAACGCCACCTACGCCGCTGCTCCCGTTGAGCAGCATGAACAGCAGCAGCAGCAGTTCCAGCCATTACCCATTCAGGAACTTAATGATCAGCCAGGCTCTGGAACTGGCCCTGGCACTGGCACTGGCGCGGAAGAAGCGCACGAAGACCTCGACACGGAAGTTTCCCAGATCAATACACAGTCCAAGACACAAAGCAGCGAGCCGGCCGAGAGCTACAGCCGACCCATGTCACGCACCTCTTCCATGACACCCGTAAATAGTTGTTGACACAACCTGTTGATCCTCCTTTCATGCTGTATCCTCCAATTGATCCCTTCTCTTTCTCCTCTTCTCTTGTGATATAACCTTGCAGGGCATGCGGGCTAAGCGTTCGGAGATTGCCCAGGTGATTGCTCCCTACGAGGCCACCAGCACTGAGCAGCTTTCGCTGACACGTGGCCAGCTGATCATGATCCGCAAGAAGACGGATTCCGGCTGGTGGGAGGGTGAGCTGCAGGCCAAGGGCCGAAGGCGCCAGATTGGTTGGTTCCCGGCCACCTATGTCAAGGTGCTGCAGGGTGGCCGCAACAGTGGACGCAACACGCCCGTTTCGGGCAGTCGCATCGAGATGACCGAGCAGATCTTGGGTGCGTATTTTTATACAAATTTTTTTTTATGATTTTCAAGTTTCGTTTGAGAACAAATTCTATGTGATATATGAAAAGAAAATCGATTCTATGATCGATGAACCGATTTTCAATTATGCGAAAACTTGATTTAAGTTTTAAGAATCGATTTAGTGGTTTATTTAATTATTTCATTAATATTAGAAAATTGATTCACTATATATCGATTAATTTCTAGCTCTTACCACGCTGAATATTCTATTCATTATTATAGTTATTAACAAATTTCAACATTCTGAAATCGATTACCCGATTTTCAATAATGCGATACGTTGATTTAAGTTTTTACAATCGATTTAATCGAAAATTAATTTATTATTTATTAATTTATTATTATTATTTTTTATTACTTTTATTTTATTTTTATTATTATTTTGTATTATTTCTTAATTTAATAATTTGAATTTTATATTTTTTCGATTTTAATCGATTTATTTGATTTAAGTTTTTACAATCGATTTAATCGAAAATTAATTTATTATTTATTAATTTATTATTATTTTTTATTACTTTTGTATTATTATTTTTTATTATTTCCTAATTTAATAATTTGAATTTTATATTTTTTCGATTTTAAATCGATTTATTTGATTTAAGTTTTTACAATCGATTTAATCGAAAATTAATTTATTATTTATTAATTTATTGTTATTCTTTTTTATTACTTTTTTATTATTTCTTAATTTAATAATTTGAATTATTTAATTTATCGATTTTAATCGATTTATTTGTATTTTTTAAAATCGATTTACTGAAAATCGATTATTATTATTATATTTATTAATAAACTTAAACATTTTCTACTCCTCTTCCAGACAAGGTCATTGCCCTCTATCCGTACAAAGCACAAAACGACGACGAGCTATCGTTCGACAAGGACGACATCATCAGCGTGCTGGGTCGGGACGAGCCGGAGTGGTGGCGCGGCGAGCTGAATGGCCTGTCCGGCCTGTTTCCCAGCAACTATGTGGGACCGTTTGTGACGTCCGGTAAGCCAGCGAAACCTAATGGCACCTTCAAGCAGTGAATCTCCATGACTACTGCAGTTCCAGCTCTCTATCAGCCAAGCTCTCTAAATCTAGACATTCCCTATATAACACAATTATTATTACCACTATTATTATTATTATTATTATTATTGCATTATCATTACTATTTACTATCATTATCTTTATGATTTTTGCTATTCGAATAAGCCATGCCTTGTCGCTATCCAAGATATACCCTCTTATGTTTAGTGTGAATTTTTGTTGCAATACTTCCAAGATGTGTGTATCTACTTGTTAATTGTGTGATTATTTAGTTTTTAAAAACGATTAATTTGTAAGTTTATTTGCTCCTGTAACCTTTATATATTTTTTGTGTTCGGTTAGCCAATCTCCCTCTAGTTTTAAACAATTTTGTGTATTTATTTAGCCTGCCTATACAATTATATATCTCGTATTCTTTTGTATATATAAAGATAAACCAATTAAATGCTGTACCGATTTCAATTACTTTTCTAAACAGGAAACGTATAACGAGTCATCGGCTTTGGCCTCTAAGCGGCAACGCTCGCACACACAAAAATCTAAAGAAAATATTAATATAAACAAATCTACACGAACGATTCTCCCCCCGGGGCATCGGGTTAACTCTTAAGATCAGCATCTGCATCGGCAGCATCCTTCATATATCATTCGTAAAACTACCAAAGGAATTAGTGGCTGAACGGCTGACAGTATAATGTTTTCCACTTGCTCTCGCTCGAAAATACCTTCAAATTGTTAAATAGAATTAGTAAGGAGATCTCGGAGATCATTCACAGAATCAAACATTGCTCTCATGTTCAAACGAAACAAACGAAACAACCGAGTCACATTTTTAAAGGGCTTAAAAAACAAAGTAATCTCAGCATATTGAAGAAAATTTAAAACAAAACAAAACAAAATACAAGCAACATAAGGATATCAAAGGACAATTTTCAATTTCGTTTTACTAATAGATGTGTTAATCGAAATATTCAGCAGTTTTTTTCCCCCAAAATACGCCGCATATATATCGAAAAAAACTATAACGATGGTTTTCTGTGTTTTCCAATAATATCCGATATATAGCAACTCTGTATATATACTTCAAGTGGCAAGGAAAATGAATTATTGTTAACTAAATATTAAGCATATGATGACCATTCTCGTACATACATACATATATCTTAGTGTGAAAACTATGAGGACATTAGGGATAAACTCGAGAGAGAGAAAGGAGGAGGGGCAACCAGTATTGATAATATTAATGGGCTTAAATACATGACTTGATTTAATTGATTTTACGGATTACTGTCTAATTTAAGCGCTTATCTCAACTGCCATAATTGTATTTATTTAATGTCTATTGTGTCTTTATATAACTGAGGAATATAGAACTTGTTTGCCGCTAGTTTCAAGCTGAATCTGTAAAAATAAGGAGTATGTACAAAAAAACAAATAAAGCGCGCGCGATTGGAACAGAGAGACAGCCAAGATATAGTCACTTATTATATGATATAGGGACAACGTTATGCTGTTTCGAATCTGTTTAAAGCTAGTTACAAAATCACACACATATTATATATATATATTCTATACGCTATTTCGTACACACTGTCGAATGCCTTTCAACCAAAACCAAAACCAAAAAACAACCTATCAACTAAAAACTAATAACCAAAACGATCACCTTACCACATGGATTAACTTAATCGTAACTTGTTATTGCATACCACAACTATTTATGCGTCTATAGCTCTATTATAAACGAAACCAAAGTAAAAAAAAAACGAACAAAAAAAAAAAACGTTATTTAGCGGAGAAATTCTAAAAGCATTAACAAAACACACATATTTATGTAGCTAATGTTGGGTTGATTATTGATTCTATCATATATATGTACTAATGAGCCACAAAAACTAAGCATATACCACATATAGTACTATATACATGCATATTTGTAGAGCAGGTACTACCGATTTCTTTAGATGAAAGGGAAAAGTGAAAGTCACATACATTATACACCTACATATAATGCTCGCTCATATATAAGCGTATTTGTTTAATCGTTACGAAAGTTAATTAATGTAAAACCAAGCTTAAGAACAATTTCCAGGAGAAACCAAACCCCAAATGCATTAGCACACACACTCACAAACACACCTTACACACTGAGAGAGACTCACTTTAAACGCGAAATGGTGACCATCGATATATATATACATATATATGAATATATATTTACCTATATATACAAGGAAGACACATCTTCGGCGAGGAAACAAAGTGAATTCTTTGACAAAACAAAAAAACTAACAAAATAACTTAAAGCATATTGAAATATATCAGTTTCAAACCATAATTAGAAGAACAAGTAAATAAAATAAAGAATAAATTATGAAAAATAAACAAATTACACATATTTGGTGCAATAAATGTATAAACTGAACTTCAAACAAAATAGTGTCTATAATTTCTTACTTATTTATTAGGGAAGGTCGAAAATATGAATATATTAAAAAAGTGTCGATGATTAAAAATCGATATATAACGATAAATTTGTGAAATATGTCGGAAGAAGGCACACCAAAATGAAATGAAAAGAAAAATAAATTAAATTACATTTTTCTTATATCTTTAGATATTTAAAAATCCTATATATCAAAGTTTACGATATTTTCGATATCATACGAAGTAGTAAAGAAGCCATTTCCGACGCTATAAATATGTTTTCTTAATCAGCATTAAAAGGCGAATCTTTCCAGCCTTTCCCACAAGCAATTTTTTTTAAATTTAATTTTAAAAAATGAACAAAAATGTAGACTTTTTAAAGTTTTCATTCAGTATGCAGATTTATTTAACTCTAAAAAAAAAAAAAAAAGAAAGAAAGCTAACTTTGGCCAGTCAAAGTTTGTATAATTTTGCAGGTAACAATTAAAATATATCATAACTAAGCCAAAAATGCATTAATTTCGATTCGGAAAGCAGTTTTGTGTTAGTTTTTATTAATTAAAAAAAACTGCATACCAAATTTAAAATTTTAAGAAATCAAAATTTTTGGACATTTTTGCAAATTTTAATGATGTAACCCCTTATAAAATTTTGCAAAAATGACCAAAAAATCGATTTCTTCCTGACATATCTAGAAAGATTCCCCTGTTGATGCTGATCAAGAATATATATGGTTTATGGGATCGAAAATGATTCCTTCACTTAGAAAAATATTTTTTTGTATTATAAAATCTGATTTTATATATAATTTTGTTTTCTAAAAATGTATCGAACATTTGTTGTACAAATTTCGGCTTTCCGAAGTTAGTTTCCCTTCTTATTTTCCCTTGATACCTACTATATGAACCCCCAAAAAAATTCCGCCCCCAGAAATCAAGCATCAGCAAGATCAAGATTCCAATCCAAATGCCAATACAATCCAGAGGTTTCCTCAAGATCACCATCCAAATTTAAGCGAAAGAAAAGCCAATAGAATCCAAAGGTTGTGGCACCAGTGGCGGGGATACCAGGAGGAGCCGGGAGAGGAAAAGCTCCAAGGCACCATCCAGGCGGTGCACATAGGCAAGCGGAGCGATGGCCAGTTGATGGGCTGTGCCTATTTTCGTTTCGAGTGCACCGAGCAGATGGCGCAGTCCATGCTCCAGGATGAGGATAATCGCTTGGTGGGCAGGAGCGTTCTGGCAGACTGGCAGTTGCCCAAGAAACGACACATATCCTGTTGCTGGTGAAGAGACGTGTTGGATCCCCAAAATCAACTACAAATTACTAAAATCTCTAGTTTTAAATTATTTCGTTTTTTTCCTTTTATTTTGTATTTTTAGTAAAATTTTTTCTTATTTAATATTTAAAATCAGTTTAACAATTTACAATTTCTTTCTTTTTGGGTTTTTCTTTTGTGTTGTTTTTAGTTCTTGTGTTTTTAGTTTTAATTTTATTTTGCGCTATCAATATTTGTTGTATTCAATTTTTTGAAGTATGCACAACTTAAGGCCTACGGTATGAAAATTGCAAACACTTTTGTTCGATTTAGTTTTATCAATTGAATTCAATTTTAGTTTCTTTATGGACCTAAGCAAGTAATTTATTTATGAGCCACAGCGTTGTCCAATACTTAAATTGTTTAGGCCACAATCCGTTTTCGTGAAATCAGCTTAATTTTTGTGTAATACAGATTGCGAATAATTCAATTTAATATGGGAGAACCTACTGCTCATATAATGGTAACACAGCTCTGATTTATATTTCCTTTTAAAGTTTTCTAGAATTTCTAGATTTTATTGAAATGACAATTTCCAAGAGCTTGTTGTGGCGTCTCCTGAAGCTGTTTATTGTCTTTCGGATCGAAATAAGTAGAAGAAACCAAGGGGTTTGGATTTTCTGCGTTCCAATTCGAACTGATCTCTGTGGTTTGCATATTCAGAAGGCAATTTCTTGGATAGAACATAAACTACTTAAGTTTAGAATGGTTAAATTATATTTAGAAAATACAAATATACTGTATATATCGTAGTAGGTAGGTATTTCCACGATTTTCTTTAGTTGTTTGTCCCCGCAAATATTTTTTTTAGGTAGGTAGGAATCCCAGAAACTATTTGCTCTTCTGGTTTTATTGGCTTCGTGTTTTCTAATGCGCCTTTAGATCTACATCAGCATTTATATCTATATCTTGTGTTTTTATTTTACTTTGGTTTTCCTTTAGTTTTGAGCATATTAATCTTTACTTTTATGCTTTGGTTTAGCTCAATCCTAGTCATGCACTCTCACACTCGCTCCGTCTGACATTTCCACCTTTAGTTAAGTTACATTTTATATTATTTATCCTTCGTAAATGTTTACAAAAATAATTTATAAATTACATAACTCTGTTCATTTACCTTCTTCGCTTTTAGTTACTTTTAGTTTGTGTATACATTTTAAGGTTTTCCACAGCGAAAGTTTTCCTCAACTGTGACTGTTCTAAATACAAAAAAAAATATATATATTAAAATGTTTTACAAATGCATTTAAAGTTTATTTCTACGACAATGAATGCTTTAATTTAGCCACAGTTTCAGTTGGGAAAAACTTTCTTTTTAGTTTTGACTCTTCGGCTATTTAGAAAGTAATTACTTTTAATAGTTATCTGAAGTTGGGCATCCTAATTTATGAACTAAAGCTTAAATTGAACTAAACTCTGCGCTTTTAACTACTTTATCAAACTAAGTACGCGTTTGTAAGTACTGTTTTTAGCAACACATTGTCAAAATGCGATCTAAATTTTAGTACACTTTTGGCCTAAACTAAAACAAACAACGAAATCAACTTTAGTGCGTTGGCTTAATATGAACTTTGGCTATGCTTTTTGTTAATTCATTAATTTACTTGCTTGCTATATATTTTTTGGAACACATCAGCTGTAATCACTAAATCGTTTTATATATATAATTCAAGTGCATATATATACGTAGTACATAATAATAACTAACAATTGTTTGCGACTAAATACTAAACACAAAACTGGAAGTTAAAGGTTTAAAAGCGACTCAAGAAAAAAAATTAATTAGTGTTTCAATAATATTTGGTTTTATATACAATTTTCACGCTATTTTCCACCTAAACTAAGCTGCTTTTTGACTCTTCCGGTTTTTGGTTTTAATTAATTAATTAATTAATTATAAAGCTTTCTTTAAAACCTTTTATCTTTTTTTCTTGGTAAACTATTTAGCAACTCTTTCTTTTTGTGTGTCAACTTTGGGCTTACTAACTAATCATATAAATGTGTGTCCGGGGGCTAGTAGAACATCTCGTAGGGGAACAGGCTCCGCCGCGAACGTGTCGATGGCCTTGGTGGCTCCTCTTGCTCCTCCAGGGCATCCTCCTTCACGTCGCCATCCATACTCGATACTCAAATGATGCTCTCGTCGTTGTTGCGGGTCAGCCGAATGCTAGTCGTGGTGGTGGTTGCATCCGATCCCGGACTAGAGCCCGGCCTCCTGCTCGGTGCTGGAGTGGTAAAGGTGGTGACCACAATATTCTCGTCATCATACGAATCAAAGTCCTCATCCTCATCATCGTCATCGTCGTTCTCCTCTGAATCCGTTTCAGAATCCTCGTAATCCAACAGCGCCTTGGTCACTTGATTCTTTCGTCCGGCCAAACTCACTGCTGCTCCACCCACCGCTCCGGCGTTCATGCGTCGGATCTGGGCACGCGGCGTATTGGAGGGACGCGGCAGGAGCGGCTCTCGGCCACTATGCATCATTCGCTCGCTGTTGGCCGCACCGCCGGCTGCGGCCACGGACAGGGGTGCTCCCTCCCAGTCGTCCGTGTCCGTCGGCTCGCAGAGGGACTTGGAGTGCCCGTGCTGGTACGACGACTCCTCGGGTATTGTGTCTCTGTGGGTGGTGGTCGTGGCGGTGTCGATGTTGTTGATGTTGTGTGTGGAGTGTGTGTAGATTTCGGTGGTTTGAAGGTGGAGGGAATAGATGATGTGAAGAGAAGGCGTAGAAAGTTAATGTCAAAAGTTGCGATCAATTTTGGCTAATGATTCGGTTGGGTTCTGGGACTAGATTAGGGTTAATGGTTAGCATGAGACTACGGCTAATTACGGCTAGGTCTTAATTTATGAAAAAGTAAAGTTAAAGAGTAAATCGAAGCACGTTTTAAGAATCACATTTATTTTTAAGCACTACGATAGGCAAATTAAAATGGAGCAAAAACATGGAGGATAAATAGTTTACGGGGTAAGCGTATAAAAGGGGAAGACGAGTTTAAGGCACAGTTTATATATATAACAGTTCTACATTATCTACAATTTTTTTGTTTCCTAAATACAATACAATTTCTTTGTTGTCCGCTCTTGGGATTTTCATTATTTAAAGTAAACAATCAAGAGATACAAAATAACAATTAGCACAGGAGATTAGTGTTTAAAAGGTGTGAGTTTGGTTAAAGACAATATAAATAAATAAGATGGATAACGCCAGTCTTGCTTTTCAACACAATTTTAAAAGAGCCTTGAGCCAGGTCCTAAAAAATTCGTATGGCGTTATACATCTTACTTATTATATTATCCTTGATTCAATGGTTAGTTGTGCCCACCCCAGGCACACACGTTTTGAAAGGATACTTTTTGTCTGATTGATACTTACACATATATGGAGTTCTTGTGTTTAAAGCCATTTAAAGATACACATAGAAATTTGTGTCTAAGGAAGTTATCACAGGTGCTTAACTGTATAACAGTTTGCGTGTGCGTGTGTGTGTGGTGTGCGAGTGTACTTGTGTGTGTGTGTGTTTTTTTTTGTGCATTTAGTGGGTGTTTTTCTTAGCTAATTAAGTGCTCTGGTTCTGTGCTCGTTTTCGGTTTCGGTATTTGGCTAATCAGATTCAATTGAGACGCCGCTAAAAGAATATATAATTTTTCGTCAAATAGTTTGCCAATGAATCAATCTGGTCAATTAATTGTCAAAATTCAGTTATTAGTTAGACCTTGGTTTGGTTGTTATTTTCCTTTTTTGGATTTTGGTTGGGAATATAATCACAAAACAAAGAAACACAGCACGGCAGACATTATGTGTGGCAATTTTAGTTGAGGTCAATTTTGTTGTTGGTTATTGTTAATTGTTTTTAGAAATTGCATTGCATTAGCTTCAGGTTGGGTTAAATATTTCTTAGGGATTGAAATATTGCAGAATAAATGGTTACATATATATATAGACGCACATATAGGACAATTAAAAACATAAAATTGATGTAAAACATGGATTTGGGTTTAAATACGAATTATATAACAGTTGTATAACAGTTATATAACATATAAGAGTTGTAATTTTGTAAAATAAATTGTTCCATAAGGGTTTTTAGCATTTTAAAACTGTTATACACGAGTTATACACTGTTATATACTGTTATACAACGTTTATACCTAAAAAAACATGCAAAACGAATAAAATTGCAACAAAAACTGAAAGATTTTCAGCAGCCCAGCATAATTTTAAACTTTTTGAATGATAGTAGCGAGTAGTTCCTGGCACTGAATAGATCACCAATCAAACAACATCCTAATTTAAAAGATATATACAGTGAAAATTTGTGGGAGGCCAGTTCAAATCTTAGTGATTTAAGTGAGTGCGAATGAAGCTTGAATCCAATTGCAAGAGAATTTCACGGAAATCGATTAGGTTTAAAGAGAGATATATACCAATTCCAGCTGAGATGAGGAAGAAGGAGATCGCTAGCAAAGTTTTCAAACCTACAAGGACTGATACTGATCGTTACTCTACAATGATATGCTCTGATCTGTGGCTTTATATACAATATATGTACTATATATATATATATATAAAGATCGTGTGGTTAGTATTCAGAGTAAATATATGTACGCTAGTATATGTGTTAGTTTAGCAGTGTCTCTTAGTTATCAGAGTTCGAAATTCGATATAATGGCCGGTTTGGATTGCACTCAAGACATTTTTCGATTTTTACTTTGGATAGTACTGGATGGTGGCGCTATCCTCTGATCTCGGGGATGCGGGCGTCGAGTTAGTCGCACTGCCCGATGTGGTATCTGTTGAGTTGTTGGTGGTGTTCTTGTTGTTCTTGGTGGCTGTCTTTACTGTAGTAGTAGTTGTTGTTGTTGAAGTAGAAGTAGAAGGATGTGGAGGAGAAGGAGTTGTGATCTTGGCTGACTCTAGTAAATTAGTGGCTCCCGGACTAAATTGCAAAATTCTACTGGGCCTGCGTCCAGTTGCAATGAGTCTGTAAAATAATCATCACAATAAAAGACACAGACGGAAGAAGCTCAAACGACAGCAAAAATCCACAAAGCATATATAAGAAGGCCAAATAAAATGTGATATTTTGTAGCACACTTATTAACTTAAAATCTTTAGCAATTTGTAAGCAAATTTAAGCAACGTTTCACTTGGCGAAAAAGGGTGCAACAAAAGACGATTCAAGTGGATATTAGCAACATTAAAGCGGGAAACTTTGAGAACAAAAAATTCTTTTGGAAAAGTTTTGGGCTTGAAGGAAAAGGATATTATAATGGGACACATCAAAAGGGAAGGAAGCCTTTTATCTAATTTTAAGCAAGTCAAGAAAAGTCCATTGAGGAAACAAGTTTGTTTTTTCGACGTCTGAGAATTTTAAAGCCAGATCACACTGTTGGAAAACCTCTTAAGCTAAATTATAGTAAATTGCATTGAAGAGTTTCATGCAAAAAAAAAAAGGATTTATATAAAAATATATGTATGAATATATATAGATACCTAATTTTGGTTTGAAATAACTTAATATTTATTTCAAGGGCATTTCAATTTATTGTATGGTGTTCAGAACTACTTTCTAATAATTCTACAAGGCGCTAAACAAAAAATTAGTTTTAGCTAATGAGTTAAAAATTAAAATATAAACAGAAAACGGTATTATTATGTTTTTTATTACTAATGTAAGTTATTGTTAATATTTACAAGCATGTAATTAAAGTGATTTTGAACTGAAATGGGTTTAAAGATAGGGTTTAAGTAGATAGGTATTTGATCCTTATTATAAAATGGTGTTTATTTAACATAAATGGAAAAAGAATAATAAAAAAAAGTGGCTTATTTACATTTCATGACTCTTAATGATTATTTTTATTAAAAACAACAATGTCTAAATACTATATAAAAAATTTTATTATGTTTTTATGTATATAATACATTTTTTGAATATATTATAAATGTATTTATATTGTATATTAAATTTTATTAATTTAAAATCAATTTAAATGAAGCTTAGCAGTAGCTTTAAAAATTAAGGCCTTCAAAAATAAGGCTTTAAAAAAATATATATGTAAAAAATAGTTTCGAGTTTTTTTAATTGATTTTATAACTATTTTGATTCTAGTTTTTAATAATAATGGGTATCTGATATTTGTTTAATTTATTTCAAAAAAAAAAAACCCTCGCTGAAGACCCATTTCAGTTACAAATAAAAAAACCCCAAACACTAGATGAATACCGGGCACAAAATCAATGGACACAGACAATTAGGTGTAGTTTTTTTTCATTGGTGTCTGACCAGGTGGGAAAAAAGAAACTTACCCGCTTAGCTCCAGCATGGAGCCCCTGCGCACATTCCTACGATGACTGGCCGTGACCGGAAACGGTCCCGAGTGGCCATCCGGACCAAGCTGGTGGCTGGCAGCTCCGGCCCCTGGTCCGGCGCCAAGCGAACCTGACGAAATTGACTGGGAGCGCTTATCCAGACGCGGGTTGTGCATGGAGGAAGTCGATGGGACAACAGACGGTTGTCCGGTGGACAGAGGCACAACCATGGCATCCGAGCTGCCGGCATCCACGGCTCCCGAACTGCCGATGCCCACGCTGCCGGCCTTGGAGCTGGAACTCTCTCGCCGGAAGAGACCTATGACGGACTTGGGCTGTTTAGGCTTGTTTATACCACCTTTATTTTTTGATTTGGATTCGTCGTTGGAGTTGGAGTGTTTTTTTTTACAGGGTGTTCGTTTACAGTGGTGTCGATTTGTGGTTGTGGTGTGGGCAACAGTTACCGAAGGAAAACAATGCGGGGGAGAAGAGAAAGAAAAAGGAAAAAAGTTAAGGAAAAATCACAACGAAATCAACGTAGAAGAAATCACAAAAAACACACACAATAGAAATGGGGTGCAATTTTTGCCATCGGTTCTTGGTTACAATTTTTGTTTCGCTTTAGTGCTCTTAATGGAAACGAGTAAACCATATATACACTGATACGGATTTATACTGACGGATCGATATATACAAAACTAAGGCTACACAGAGAAAAACTTGATTTAAATGGTAGAAAAATCCAAATTTAACTAGATGGAAAGAGCGAGATTGTGGGCAGCATTTTTATTAATTATGTTTAAACTAGGGATTATCGGAAAAATCGATATTTTGATACTTGACCCTAATGCCAATATATTTTTCCCCCTCGTGATTTTTGTGAGATAAATTTAAAATTAAAAATTTTTCGATAATAAAATACAAATAACAAACTTTACTATTTCTTTCAAATTAATATTGTGATATTTAATTCGATATATTTTTCGATATATATTATATCGGACTTTTCGTTTCGATATATTTCCCTAGTTTTAGCCCTGAATTAATAGGCTTCATTTCAGCTCTTCCTAAAATTATTTTATAAGAATATTATCATTTAGAAAAACTGTATTATAATTTTATTTATTCAGAAAACTTATTATAGATAACCCTATTTTTCTCATGTTTTCTCTCTGTGCAGACAGCCGGTTTTTGCCAATGTACAAACAGTAATCAACTGAGGACATGAATATTCAATATGGGTAGGAACAATCATAGAAGAGAGAGCGCCCCAAGTCCCTCAATAACCAGCCGGAAAATGTTATTGTGTGTTTGTAGAAGGAGAAACAACTCCCTCTTTCCCAATCCCCTCTAGATACTCTTGCCTGAAAAACCTATCTCGAAATGTAATTGAATGTATACATTACCTAGGAATGTTGCACTGGGCGAGTTGTAGGCCAAGTACTCCTTGTTGGAGGCCCAGGCCGGGAACTCATTCTGCTGCACTGCATCCGTACACTCGTCGCCCTGCCGCTTCCACGGCAATTGGGATTCCGTGGCCGTGGGCGTGGCCACGCGTCTCTCGCCATCGGATTCGCGGGACAAATTGCGATCCTCCTCGGGTATTGGATGCTCCGCCACTAGATTGCAAATGAAAAATTATAGGAAAATTCAAATACCCATCGAAATGTTGGAGAAATTTGGTTTTTGGGAAAAATCATTCTAAAGGCTTTTGCATGCAGCTCTGGCACTGGATCGCTTAAAGCTGTTGCTTTTTGGGGGAGGATTTTTATTTGTGTTGGCCAAATTTGGGGAATATTGTCAACAAATTGGAAACAGAAAAACGCAGTTAATGGAGAAAGGAACACAGTCAAAAAGGGCAAATAGACAAACAAAGTGCGCACAACTCAAGGAAAATTGGAAAGACATAGGAAAAGGAAAGAATAAGAAATGAAAACCTAGTGTTTTTTAACCAGTAAAGGGGTTCATCACCATAAAAATACAGAAATCACTAAGACTTTTAAAATTATAAATTTTTGCCTCAAATATTTTATTACATTTTTTTTAAGGGCATTAAAAAAAAACTAGTGCGACTCCCAGCTTATATTAAACATTAATGCTATTCATTATAATAATTATAATTATTATTACCTAGTACCTAAGTTTATTAAATTTAAATAATCTTGAGTTAAAATATTTTATAATCGAAATCTGTGTAGAAAAAAAGCTTTTTCAACATATTTTGATCCTATAAAACCTGCTTTTATAATTTAATATAAATATTATATATATATTTTTGAAGAACGACAAAAAATATAAGAAAATAAAATTAAATAAAACTTCAGAATCGACTTCCACCCATTTATTTATGTTCTCCCTTAAATATTATTTAATTTCTTGCTTATTTATTCGATTTTAAAGGGACAAAAAAACTTAAAGGTAAATAAAAATTCACAAAATTAAAGCAAGAAAAAATTTGGTCATGCACAAAAATGCCATGCTTTGTTTCGACGTTTGTATTCTTTTTTTTTTTTTACAATTTTGTAATATCGAAATCTTTGTTTTAAAATGTGACGACTTTTCAAATTGGTTTTAGGTAAGTTGATGGTTCTAAAATGCAGGTAATTTCGAGCTTTGTTTTTTGACAATAAGTAACTTGGCAACTGCATTCGTGGTGGACTAGAGACTAGCGACTACCAATCAATGGCGATTGCCTTCTACGAGCAATTTGACGTTAAACGACGACGCACGAACACAATGGCAATGACAACTATTGGTAATTAGATGGGCAGCTACGTCTAGGCAACACTTAGCATGGCTAAATAGGTGTATCGGATTCAATCGAGTTAAGGAAAATAATAGTATTAGGCACTAAATGATTAACTCAAATGGATTAACTCAGAACGGAACGGAAGAAACGAGGTAATCGCGCAAAGTGCTGAGCACAAAATACGATTGATATTCAACTAAGCTTAAGGCACTCTATAAACATGTTAATGACTGTCTTTTTATGAGGTCAAAGTACACGTAATGATTGGTAAATGGAGCGAGAGGTGTAATTGTGGGCGAAAGTGGGTATATCACAAATGGTTATTCAAGTGGGAGTTCTATCATTGAGAAGCTCAATTAGCACTAGACTAGACTTTAGGAGTGCTAAAAATATACATAAGCACTTTGAACAGAACCTAAAAGTATGCTGTGATTATCACAGACCTCAAATATATATAAATATCCCAAATTTATTATAAAGTTTGCTATTTTTTAATCTATAAAAATTTACAGCATACTTTTAAGCAACGCTTTTAATGATTTTAAAGCGTTTCCTTTGGAAGTCCTTATTGATTTGATTTTAAGTTAAGACAACTCACAGCTTCATTGAGGATTTTAAATATCATTAGACTTCAAAACTGATAAAAAATTGTTTAAATATGTTTATATTTTCGCTTATTTATTTTTAATAAATTATTTTGCCAGTTTCCCTATATTCTTTTAAAAAGAATTATGAAATGTTTCATGACTCTAAGCATAGTATATAAATGAGTGAGAAGTGCGTCAAGCTTTCTATCCAAAAACTGTTTTTGAAATGTTGTAAATGTTGCTGATTTCTTGTGAAACATGATCTGATCTGGTGATTCTGATGTGGATCTGTTTTGTGTGAGATTCCTTTACCAATGCTCTGGTATGAACGATCCCGCCGCCATGGCAATATCAGCTCGGCGGCCGTGGGCCCGACGGCCTGATCCGGCGAGTCTAACTCTGGCTCCGGACTGTCGTCGACCCGCGGCGCATAGTGCTGGACGACGATGCGCGCCTTGGAGGCATCGAAGCCGGGCAGGTTTTGGATGTGGGCTATCAGGGAATTGTTATTGGCGCGATCCGAGTCAGCTAATCGTAATTGTTTTTTTTTTTGTATATTTTTTCATACGTTTGCGCCCAGCAACATTTTATTGGTTTGTGTTTTTGATATTTTTTAGTGATGTTTTTTTTCGAAATAATTGGGAAGGCATAAAACAAGAAAAAATATATATAGAAAGTTCGTTGTTATAGCTTTTATTTAGGTTCTCCTTAAGAGTTTAGGTTAAAAAAATAAATGCAGAAATACAATAAAAAACAGAAGGTTAACAGTGGTTAAGAAAAATCAACTGAAAAGGACTAGCAAAGCTTTCTTTGTGTCTTATTTATTATATTTATAATATTTACCTACTACAAAAACCTTGTTCAGTCTACTCAACTAGTCGATATATATATATATGATATGTACAGATACTTGTAAAACCTTTTGAAGATTGCTTTCATTTCTTTTTGGCAAAGAAAAGTTATATATAAAATGATGGCATTTTTGTGTGTACTGAACAAAACAAACAAGTCGAACAAGTTTTTTGGTGGTGGGCGATGGAGAATATATATATCAGATATTGCCATATGACTGATCTGATAACAAGTTGAATAAAAGAGGAGACTTGCACAGAAAATTTCTAGAGATTTAAAATCTCTTAAAAAGCATCAAAAAGGGTGCTTCATTTATTTAAAGCATACTTTTAGACACCTTTATTAAAGAAATTTTACAATAAACTAGAAATTTGTGTTTTAAAAAAAAGGAAACCAAAAACCACCTAAAAGGGCTGCCTATGCTCAATGTAGACAACCTCTCACAAAACTCAAATGTTAGTTACAACAAAATAAAAAAGTGTTAACAAATACACACGCATGGGGGCTGAGGGAGAGTAATGAGAACACTTACGTGATGATTTGGCGGTGAAGGTCAGGCCATCATCCCAATCGTCGCTGGGGCCAACAACATTGATCTCGTTGGGATTTTGTTGGCAATCGTCGGCTGTTTCATTAAGCACATTGTTAATATAGTCTTTTTGCAGTTAAAGTTGGGTTAATTTTAGCAATTATATAAACAATGTTTGCAGGCAGTAGATTATGGTGAAAGTCGGTGTTATTATTATTATTTTTTTGGTTTAGTGCACAAATTTTGGTTCAGTTTTTTCGCCAATAGTGTGTGTGTGTGTGAGGGTTTTTATATGTATTTTTTGTGTAGGTTTTCAAAATTTGCCATCATTTGGAAGGGTGAGCGATGCGGGGAAGAAAAAGAGAAGGTTTTGGTAGAAAACAAATTAGTTACCAATTAAATACAAATTTGTCCAATCATTTTTCAGGTTATTAACTTAATTTTGAGGAATGATTTTTGAGGAAGTGTGCAAGGTGTCAATTTTACACCTGGAAAACTTCTCCAGCATGCACTTAATAAACAGGGGTGCCTAGGAAAGTGCTAGAATTAAAAAAAATATTAACTAAGGTTTATGAATATTTTTTTAATTTTATTTCAAAAATCTTGTTATTTTCTAAGACACCCCTGATAATTTAGAAACTAAAATAAAAAGGTTTTTAGTAGAGTACTTTACATGGCAACTAAAAAATAAAGTTTGGGTGATGATTTAGGTTAGTATGACGCACGAAACTAGTTTTAAAAAACTAAAAGTCACTACTTAAAAATCGTAAAGACAGCGGATTACTATAAATATTTTTCAAAAAATATTTAAGCTGTCTGGACAAAAGATAATAAAATAAAATAGAAAGCTACAAACAATTCGAATTGAGAGATTTTCTACTACATGGTTTTGTTGTCTTTTCAATTTTTGATTAAAAATTTAATTGCTGTTTTTAGCGTCATTTACCTATTTCTAATCTACGATATTTGTTAAGTGAATTGTGAGTATGTCTTTTTCTGTAAGATTTTTTTCGTGAATGGTTTGAACTCGAACCCGTACCATTGGTGAGCTGCTTGGTGGTGCCGTTCTGTTGGAAATCATGGAACGAGACATGATTCTGCTTGACATTCTCCTTGGCCTCCTAAGGATAACGTTAAGGATATCCATTAAAATAGGATTCTTGGGATACATATTTATGCACAAGATGCCTCACCTTATTGCTGGCCCCACGTTTGCTGCGCTTGTGATGCTTGCGATCATTGAACATGCGCCGGAAATTCATTTGCATTTTGTAATTGACCTGCAAAAGAGAGGGGAAGAGTATTATTGTAGTTTTATTGTAGCTTTTCAAGAAGTTTCTAGCCAAATTTGGAGAAGCAAGTTATTGCTGGTTGGTTGGTGTTTTATTTTGGTTTGTGGCTCTCTACTCACCTGTGTGGACAAATCTCTGTCATCTACTGCGTGTCGGCTATAACTAAGACGACGGTGCTGTAAAAACATTGGATGGAGCAAATTAGGTTTCAAAAATCATAAAATGCCAGCTCAATGATGTAAATATAGAGATAGAGATGTAAGTAGCTTAGGAGTTACTTTAATTGCAGTATAGGACAGTTACAAATAGTAAGGAGTAGTATATAAAGTACGATTAATTTGCACAAGAACAACAACTGAGTAAGTGTAAACGGCTTTCCATAAACATTTGTACATCTTATGAGTAGAGATTAACATTGAATCAAGTGCTCAGCCTATTCAAAATTCTTTCATCCCATAAATATTATATTTCTTTACGGTGAACACAACAAATATAGGCAGACAATATATTTATTTTGTGTTTGGTGTGTGGTTTTTTGATATCAAAGTGCTGTATAATATTTTTAAAGAATTTAGAATAAATAAAATATATTTTTGTATTTTTCATTTTAAAAATTCGGATTATGTAAATGTATTTTGATGAAATTTTAATTGTTTTAATTGCGAATAAAATATATTTGTAATAAATAGTGTTATATTAAATTTTACAATAAACATTGAGGCATTGGCAAAAAAATAGTAGTAGGAATATTAATTAAAGGTAATAAATATTTATTTTAAAATGGTATTAATTTACTCAAAAATTACTTTAAAAATTGGCAACTCTTTATTGTTATTTTCTACTTTTTTATTAAATATTTAAATCAGGACTTTTATATATCTCTGAAGAACCCAGCTTTAGATTGTTTTTTATAGCCAAACAAATTTAAAAGAATATACAAAAATATATAAATAATTTTTGGCCTTTTTTAAGTTTATAATTCTCGCTAGAAAAATAATTTGTATATTAAATATATTCTATATAATATTATTTAAGGAGTATATTTTTTAATAGACCTCCCTAATCATCATTAATATATGGTTAAGGGACAGAATTAAGCTTTGCGTTCTCTTTAATAAATTAGTTTAGCATTATTTAAATATTAAACATATTATCAAGACACCAATTAGAAGACACATTTAGAAGGTTGAACTAAAAGATTTGTTTGCAGTCAAAGAGTAAGTAGTACAGACACACAACGTGTAACATTTAACAAAGGTTTCATATTTGTTAATTCGAAAGGAGCTTATCAAAATGAACCAAGAAACAGATCAAATTAATTAGAACAGAAACCAATGAACCAATTTATTCGTACCATTTGTATTGAAGCCTTTATATATCGCGATATTTTTTTAAAAATTATCGACATTTGATCGAAATTTTGTTATATTTTTTGTTTAGCACACGAAAGTTTGAAGCGTTTTTGATTTATATTTTATTGACACGTTGTTGTCGAGAGGTTGAGAGATGTTGAGTTATCGAAACAACGGGAAAGAAATTAAATAAACGATTAATTACAAATATATCGATATACATATATCTATATTATTGCTATGTAGAGTCAGAGCGGTTTGGCCATCAATATTCATAAATATTCAGAGCAAGAAGCGTTGAGAAAGTGTGTGAGAAAACTAAATGCCCAAAGTACAGAACAGAAAGTATAATTCGAAAGTGATTTTACAGTAGAACTCGGCATAACACGACCCTTTCAGTGACAGTTTGACAAGTATCAAATATTAATTAAAAGAAACGGGAAAGGCAAAGACTTTTGGGCTGCGTGAATAGTCGTTTTTGGGGGGTATAATTAAGGTTTAAACTGTTTTTGCTATATAGAATATCCAACCAAAATTTGATTATTGCAAGAGAAAGATAGGAAAATATATAAGCCATAGTACATACCCTTCTATAAGGCTTCAGTTCTTCGGCCAACAGATGATGGATCTTGGCATCAGTCAGATCCTTCTTGGATGGATTGTAATCCAGCTCAGCCATGTCCAGATTACGTGAACAAGTATTGTCTAGATTTGTCAGACTGGGACTAAAAAGGTGAATCGAATGTGTTAGTATTTAAATATTTCAGTGTATAAAATAGTACATATTTAGTTGAAGAAAAAATATAAAAAAGTGGTTAAACGAATTTCAGATATAGGCAGAAATATAATGTTAATAAAATAACAGAGGTGTCACGTTTAAATCTATTGGAAAATTAATTAAATAATAGAAATAACTCTAAAAAATTGATTTTCTGAGTTTATTTTTATTTATTATATATTAATTCTTTTATTTTACTTATAAGAAAATATTTTTAAATTCTTTTAAATTAAAAAAAAGTTTAAAAGAGTTTTTTCAAGTATTTTTTGATATATTAGAAATCAAAATAAATATTTTAGTAAGAGTTAAAAATTGTTTAACTACAGACTTTTGTGACACCTCTCATTACGTTGTGTTTGTCAAGTGTTAGTGGCCAATTTTAATTTAAAAATTATACTTTTGTGCAGTTACATGCTACAGTTTCGGTCAAATTGAACTACATTTAATTTCGAATTTATTTCGTACTCATGCAATATATATATACGATCATTTCGGTGTGAGTACAGGCAAGTGTATCGATATCGATATTCAATCCAAAATTCGTTTACCATGTGGTGTAAATGGTTGGCGGTGCCCACCTGCCGCCAATATAGTTATTGGTATAATTCCGGAACAGGGCGCTCATCGACTCAGTCCCCGTCATCTGGCCAATAGTCGATGGATTCCGTCTCATTACCTCCATGGCATCGCGCATTGTCAGTTTGGAGTACGTCTCAATGATCTTCGGCTCAGCGCCCTAAACAAAATATTATACAAAATAAGTTTTAAAGAAAATGTTAATTTTGATATATATAAACTTAATACTATATATTATCTTCTTCGTAGGAGATCTTGATAGACTTTTTTCTGTTGGGAATGCTTGCATCACGACGCTGCATTCCAGTTCTTGAATTCCGCCCATCCAGGGCACCCCTTAACCTCTTACTCTTCTTCAAATCACGCTCATAGCTTTGCATGGGAATGCGATCCAGTAAATGGTACTCATTCACCTCCTGGATGGCAGTTTAGGTTGCTTTTAGGTTCTTTGTAAAAACTTAAACTACATAAATATACCTTGAGATCTCTGATCAGCAATGGGCGAATGAAGCGATTGTCGAAACGCTTGAATTTATCACGCACATTATAGTTGCCTGTCTTGCCCACAATATCCTCAATGCCAGCCATCAAATGGTCCATGAACTAAGGAGAAAAAATATATATTAATATAATTTTATATATTTTTCTTAAAAGATAGACTCACCCTTTCATGAATACGCTCATTCATGGTGGGCTTACGCTTATTGGCCCGCTTCACATTGAGTATCTTGACCAGCGGCTTGATGGTGATGCCTTGCAGGAAGACAGTAAAGTAGATCACAGCTATTGTGGTGGTCACAAACATATTCTTCTGCTTGACCACATTCTCATCCACCAGTAGCACCAAGGCAAAGGCCACAGCGCCACGCAGACCGCCGTAAGACATCACAAACTGATCCACGCGGGACAACTTGTGGAGGCGGAATCTATTGGCAAGAGCCGAGAGCAGGATGACACCTGAAATTAAACAGATATTTAATTAATTAGGTAAACTATTATTGTAATTTTGAAATACTTACCAATCACACGAAACACTGAACAGAAGGCAATTGTGAGAACCACAAACCACGTATTCCATACGTGCATATTATTGACAGTGGCCACGCCGAGGAACATAAATATGATAGTTTCCGCTGAACTCGACAACATCTTCAAGGCATATTTAACAGTCGTGTGCGACTTTTGTGAAATATTTGATTCCACATAGTTTTTCATTGTAATACCACAGAATGTGATGCTGTTTTGTAAGGGAATAAATATTAATTAATCAAAAATTTATATTTATTTTTATAATATTCTAGACTCACGCCAAAATGCCGCTCATGTGAAAGATTTCCGCATTGAGATAGGCCAAATAGGCCATTACAAATATGAAAATAGGTTCTATGACACGCACATGATCGGTGAAACGGGTCACCAGACCAGTGAGGAAGCCCCAGATGATGCCTAGAAATATAATAATTTTATAAATTTAATATTAATAAGGGTATATAATAAGCCTAAAGTGTTTACTATTTTTTTAAGAATTTTATTTGATCAAAAGTATGCTGAAAATTTAATTTTCTGACTCATTTCCTAATTATTATTTTATTATTATTAATTTAATTTATTTTAATTTAATTATTATTAAGTCTAAAGAGTTTACTGGATTGAAAAAAATTTGTATTGAATCAAGACTATTCTAAAAATGTAATTTTCTTAGTTTTCTTCTAATAATTATTTTATTAAAATTTAAGAGTTTAACTTAATACTAAATCTCAAATATTCTATCATAAATATTCAAAATTCTATAAAGCTTTTCCAATAAAAATCCAATTAATTTTTGTAAAAATAAAACTCAATTAAAAGCACCTAAAACACCCACTCACCTATGGCAGTGCCACCCAGAGCAACCACAAAAAATGAACCCACGCCGCTGGCTATGTCCTGGGCGATGATTTTGTCCAAGCCAATCTCATTGTAGGACTCCATCATGTGGTACATGACGACCTAAGGGACGGGGGAAAGGCAAACATTAATTGCTTCGATATTACAACCAATATCCGCGACCGCAAAATCTCATCAATAAACCCAAAGCCCACTCACCGTAACGGCGTCGTTCAGCAGGGATTCGCCAAAGACGACAATATACAGGATCTCGTTGACATGTATCTCCTCAAAGACGGCCAGAACAGCCACCGGATCCACGGCGGATATTAGCGAGGCAAAGAGGAAGACGTCCATCAGGCCGGGGGTCTCGCTCTCCCCGTAAATTCCCATCATTCCGCAGGCATAAAGGGAGCCACCTTCAAATTAAAATGCAGGAAAATCAGTGAGTGCAGTGTAATTTATTTTCCAACCCATTAATTTCCCAGAGTGCTGCTCCTTTGGACGACTTGAACTTAATTAGATACCACCGCCAGTCAGCCAATCGATGTGGCATTGACATTGCTGCCAGTCGGCAGGCGCCAACCAGGCTTGTTGTTTTTCAAAATGCATCCCCCAAGTCACTTAAGTCAATTGATAAGCGCCTTCTTTCCCAGAATAATTGAATTTGCCACAACGCAAATTGAATGTTTGCAATAATATTGCAAGTGTGGCGGCTCTTTAAATTGGCTCCACAAAATTGATGCGGAAAAACAAATATTGTAAGCCTGGGAAAAGCCTTCAAAAAGTTTATATTTGTGAATGGTATTCGTACACTGGGATAACCTAGTTTTTGCCTTTAGAAAACATGTACCTTGGTAAATAATTCCTCAATAATATGTTACGCTTACATTTTAATAGCTTAGTTTTCGCTTCAACGCAATATTATTTTAACACATGTATATTATTTTAACTTCCTTTAAAATATTAGTATAATTTTTCAAGACTTAATTTTTCAAAATTTCCTCAAAATGAATGATCATCGACAACAATTAAAACGTAATTTCACAACAATAAAAGCCAGTGCAAATAAATTAAGGCTTATGCAACTCCCTGGCCTTTTGTTTTTATGTTATTACATAACAATAATAAAATATCTGACGCGGACGAATGAATAATGGCTATGGAATTTCCACTTTTCCGAATGAATCGCGAGAGATAAGTTAACAGAGCGGCGTTGTCGGCTTTCATTGTGTGATATGTAATCCAATTTGTTAAGCATAAGTAATTGCCAAGTCTGTTTCGTTCGCTTCTGGGAGCGGGTAAGTGTGGCAACTCGAGCGTGTATCCCCCGGATTCGCTTCGCGTTTGGCGGTGGCGCGGTCATTCATCTAAGTGGCGGCGTCTCCTCCGGAACCCTTTCCACTGCATAAACTGGATTTTGCCCACGGAATCTCTCCCCCTTTTGTTTGTCATCGGAGCCCATCAACATTAGCGGTGGCAGCTTCCCCCATTCACATCAATCGCATGCTTTGTTACACTCTCGTGTAAATCACTTCTAAGCGGTCATCTAGTTGGGGGCGATGATGCTGCCACGCCCCCTCGCGTGCCGGTTTAATTTATATATATGCACTTGGAATAAAGTATAACAAGTATAATGCATCATAATAAAAAAGTTTCGGAAGTTGGAGTTTTCTTTTAAACATTTTATGAATTTTTTTTTAAGAAAAATACTATTTTAAAGGAGAATCTTAGGATTTGAGTTTGGTATTGGTTAAAAAATATATACAAATTTGTTTTTATTTTTACCAAGGTTTTTTTTTTTATAAGAGCATTGATTTTTTGTGAGTGTAACATAACAAAAAAAACCCTAATGATTGTCTCATTTTATTTTTAGCCAACACAAAAAATGGCTCCTCATTATTACAATGCTTTTGGCTAACATACAACGGAGATGGAAGTAATTCCAGTGATTCAGCTTCCTACTAATTACTGGCATTGAGCGACGCCTTTTTTGTAATTGTTAACTAGTTGACAAGTACTGTTTACATATTTATTTGTTTTAAGTATAAGCTATTCGCACTTGAGATGAGTTTAAATATTGATTTTGGCACCTGACTGTTTTGATACAAATTATTTGTAAAAAAAAAAAAAACTTCTCTTTAGAAAAGGCAACCTAAACTGTTAAAATCCTTTCACCAATATATTTATTTACTTTAATCTAATACAGAGTTAATAGCATTTAATAAATTAAGCCAAGTTTACTTTATATACCAATGGCCCCACCTAAGCAAACAATATATTTTATTGACGACAACTTCCATTGGCCGTTTTTCAGCCTGACGGACTTGGATGGATGGGATTACATGGAATGTCGTTGGCCCGAGGCGACCCTCCTTCAACCATCCATCTCCAACATGTCTCCACCCTTGTTTATTAAGCCATCAAACTCTAAACGATAGACAGGACAATTCCATTTCCCCCAAGGACAATGACCGAATCCTACTCAAGTTTCCGTTTTACTCACCGATGGTGGCAATGTTGAAGATGGTACCGACCACGGCCATCAGCAGGATGGTGCCCAGGTTGTCGAAGAACAATCGATTGGGCATAAAGTAGCCTGCGTCCAGGATAATCGGTGGCAGCATATAGAAAAAGAAGGTATTGGGCGTCAGCGGTGACACGGCAACATCTGTGCAGAAATAAAGCACCACGCCAATGACCACGCCCACGACAATTAGCAGGCAGGACTCTGGAAATATCAGATGCAGCTTGGGCGTCATATGGAAACCTGCAAAAAAATAAAACAAAAAGTTGTATATAGTAAGTACAAATTATTACTAGATAAATAGGGAAATTCTGCAACGCAATTTGGTGTAACTACAAGAGTGTGTGGGAGCCCCGAAAATATTTTCCTTAATTACGAAATGCGCAGCCATAAAAGCGAAAATATTCCCCCGTTCGTTTTCGGAATGATGGGGAATTTGCATGCAATTTCTTGGTACCCTTTTTTGCCCTTTGACCTCTTCTCCCTTTGTTGTTTTCTGCCATTTGGCTTCTAGTCCTTTTTTTTTAGGAAATATTTTGGGTTCAAGGGCAGCCAAAAAACCGTTGGATAATTATGCTTCGTAAATAAGGTACAAAAAATAAAGAAAGGAGGAAAATATTTGCACAAAAAATGTTAAGGTCTTAATTTGCATTTTTCTATTAGGAATTTAATGGATGAAACTTAAGAGCAGGGATAGGAAATATTGGAATTTAAATATTCAAAGGAAGGGTCTTGATAAAATGTAAAATATATTATATACATTTGTAGATAATGTTAAATATTATATAACTGAAGCTCCGCTATATCTCTTCAAATGACTCTCAGTTATTCCGCAATTATCCTTGACAATTAAATTCATCCTACATTAAACTTGCATAACTATCTCGCCCCTGAAACTTAGGTTCTTAAATAACATTTCCCTCGCCAGCAATTCTTATCTGGCCGTAAACACTCCCCTTCATTTCCTCGTTAAGTGCCAAGCCTCTCCAGTTTACAATCGGCCTTCGTTCATTTTTTTAACGGCATTCGCAATGATTTAAGCGCTATTTTCGGGCCTGTTGGCCTCTCCTGCCCGCTGGCCACTGATTCAATTGCAGCGGAAAATTTCGCTTCGGCCGGTCGCACTTGAAAATAGAAATTGTAATGGAAAAACAGGGACCTGGCGCCAGCGTCCTTGATGGGTGTGTGTGTCCGGAAAATGGATTTTCACTCTCTCTAGCCAAGGTTACGGGCAGGGCCACTAGATAAACCTGTCTGGCCCGAGGCCCTACCAAAAAAAAAAGGAAAATCTGAAAATCAGAAAAGGTAATAAAGTCTCGAGAGGCTTGGAGTTAAATGATAAATGCACAAGCCGCTTTTGGCAGGCCCAATTGTTGCTCGGGGGGAGCGCAGGGTCAAGGCCCCAAGTTCTGCGGCTTGTTGCACACGCGTGGTCTTATGCAATGTCCTTCGGCCGGGACTCACATTCACACCCACGGAACAGACACATACGGTTACGTTACGTCGCCGAAGACGACAACAACGACGACTTGACGCAAATCTGCATGACGATGATGGCGTCGCCAGTCGTAGGAATTACATAAACCATATTGATTTTGCCTGGCAACAAGAGCTCAGGGAAAATATAAAGACACCCACGCCCAGAAGCAGGAGCAGGAGCAGCTCTGGCTCCAAAGGGAAAAAGGAAAAGGAAAGGATGCGCGACGCAGCTAGGGGAAACCTCATTTTTCCTGCAAAAAAGCACTGATTGTCCGCTGATTAGGCAAAAACTAATCCTGCCTTATTTGCTCTAATTGGACAAGCTAGGCAACTGGCTTAAATACTGTTACTTTTTTAAGGTTACAGCTTAGTTTCTGAGGTTAAATATAATTAAGAAAATTTTTGTTATAGACTTTTCAGTAATTTCAGTTCATTAATGAATCATTTATCTTTAAGTGCTCATACTTTAATGGGCCCTAAAAACAACTTAAATTATTTTCGCATATAATTAAATATTGAACATTTGACAAGTAATATAATATACAAAAAATATATATTATACAAATTCTACAGATACTTTTAAGCTCAGTAAGAAATAACACAGAATTTTCTCGATAAAAATAATTAATGTAAAAAGAAACACTACTTTACTCACCAATCTTGGCTATACTGGCCGACAGTATCCATATACCAATGATAAAAGGCGTCTTAACCCGGCCAAAATCCACGCTGGACAGTGGATACCGGGTCATCTTGTGGCCATCATTGCCATGGCCATCCTCATCCTTGGCCTTGTCATCCTCACCAGATTTCAGTGGTTCGGCACGTGGCAAACGCAGTGGAGGCGTGGTCTCCATCAAATCCATATCCAAGGCGGTTGTCTGAGGCAGCTGGTTTTGGGGCAGGAAGGAAATGTAAAATAATTCAGGCATTAGCGGTTTTATAATTGGCAAACATCGGTGTAAAAGAGAGGGGAAGAAGATAATTGATAAATGCGCTTTGGCGTGGTGCTGGTAAATTTCCCAATACCCGACAAAGTAAATATCAAATATTTACATGGGGCCTGGCTAAACTGCGGAAAATAAAATCCAGATCCCAGAACCCAGACCCCAGACATGACTGGTGCGATGGGAATATCGGGGTTAAGTTCCTTCATTTGTGGGTAACACACGCCATCGAAAATTACAATCAATTCCATTAATGACGCATGCAAGCAAGCGAACAGAACACGGAGTGTCAGCGCTTTTCTTTTATTTTATTTTGTTTGCCGACTGAATCGTCAGCGTTTCCACAATGTCTGAGCATAAAACTCCGAAACAAACCCATTTGAAATGTTGAACTAGGTCAGTGTGAGGCACTTGGCATGTTGTATGTCAGCGGTTCAATGAATATTAAATCGCGCACTGAGGTTAATCAGTTTGATACTACTTTCTAAAGGCCTTGAAATATATTTGTATATAAATGCTAATTAATTGGGGCTTCCCACAATTATAAATGGGGCTTCGTCAACAAGTTCATTATCGATGTCTATTTATAGGGGCAACAGAAACCTTTTTTCCCTAAAGTAAAATGTGAGTTTTATAAATCAATCTTAAATCAGAATAACGATAAGGTTACTGTTTAGATAACTTTGCTCATGGGTTGAAACTTACACTCCATCAAAAAGGTTTTTCTTTTACAACTCATAAATTAGAGAGGAAAACGTGCCACTTTATCAAAAATGTAGCCACTTCAACTTTTATTTAAAGCTTTTAATTTGAATGTAAAAAAATCAAGTAGAGACGAAAAAATATTAAAGAAAATAGAGCGGAAGGCCTTGGTAGCCATTGCTCATTAATCTTTGTTAACTATTAGTTTATAACTAATAATTAGCATTAAATAAATAAATAAATATTAAAGAAAATATTTTAAAATGGAATTTAATTTCTTATTGAAGTGTTTAATCTTTGGAAAAAAATTCAAATTTGTGTAAATATTTCTTCTAAACCTAAATCCATTTAGACAGCTGCCAGAACCCAACGTAGCTTAAAATCTTGAATTGCATTAGACAAAGTTCGAGTTCACACATTTTCTGGGGATGTTTCCCACATAAACTAGTCGATATTTAATTTGATTTATCAGTAAATTGCTTCAATTAAGAGTTTAATTTATGACACTTGAAAGCAAGCTTAACTAGCAAAAAAGAAAAGTAAAGGCAGTAAATCTCTCTTTAATGAATAATGGATGAATTCAGTTAGAAAAAATAACTATATTGAAGATAAAAAATAAATCCTGAAAAACATCAAAGCTAATCCCATAAAAAATTAAGTAAAAGTAAGCAGAAAACATAAATCTTGAAGGTGTATAATTCTACATAAAAAGTTGATTGATTCGGCTCTTAAAAATTCCAATTAAATTTTACAGTCCCCTAAAAATTTTCGCATTATCTCAAGCTCCACTGTGAAAGTGAAGTCCTTCCGTAAATTGCAATCCAGTAAAGAGCTCTCGTTGCAAACAACGAACACCGGATGTGCGGTAATGCCAGACTTAATGGCTGTTCAACCGGATTTGGAATTTCGGATCTCGGATTTTGGCTATGGCTTTCAGGGTACTTACATTTAGCTGGGTGACCGCATCCGTAGCCGCAGACGCAGCACTATCCTTGCCCGTACCCACGTTTACGGCACTCGTGTTGGGCCGTCCCTGGGTAAGTCCAAGGATGAGGAATACAAAGCCGAGGAGCAGCATCCTTTTGCTCCAGAGTCCACTCGTCAGTCGACTGGATGTGCAGGTTGTTGGTGTTCTTGTTCTTGTGTTTTGTGTTTTGGTTTCATCGCTCGGTGGAGGTTGTTCCGCAATTGGATCGGGATTAGCTAGCTGGGGATATCTGGGAGGGATTTTGTTCCTCCAGCAGGCACGCCTGGCCAGATTCATCTGCTGTTGCAGCGCCGGAGTGGCACTGTCGTAGTCCTGCTCCGTGCGTTGGTTACTCATTGTGTGTACCTTGGGTTCCTCCTCACTTCCCTGACTATGATCCTGGCATGCTAGTTAGTGTCCTTCTATTGTGGTTTGTTTCTCTTCCTTTCTATTCCGGTTTGCTGTTTGGTTGGGTATCTCTGCAAGGAAAGAGTTTACAAATAATGTTTATTTTCGGTTTTTAACTTGATTTTTTTTAACACAGCGCCTCTCACTCGACCGACCTGCCGCAATAACCAATTGAAACTGGTTAAAACCCACGAATTTAACTGAGCTTGAAGACTTCTGGCTGAAAATCCAGACCCATTCACCGAAAAATCACACGTTTATATTTGTTCTTCAATTACGCATCGGTTTCTGGATAAATCTCTTTGATTTTGGTCTTTCTTTTTGGGGGCAAATTGCAAATATAAAATGTGCTAAAATCGAAGCGCAGTTTTCAATTGATTTTGGCACGTGATTTTCTACAAATCCAGACTTAAGTGGGTGTAGATTTAATTTATCAGGTGAGTATAGTGATCAGATATTAGATCATTCATTAAATTATATATTTATATAATGTATTATATTTTTATATATTATTATATTTTATTTGTATAGTGTTATCAATATGGTTATAAATATTTTATATCGATAATTTCGATATTTTAAAGGAAGGTGCGATATTTTTTGATAATTAATCTATACATCAAATTCTCCGATATTTATATTTATATTTCCTATAAAATGTAATTTAAAAATAAAATACCGTAAATGACTTAAGTTTTAATAATTCCTAAACCTCTAACAAAGTTTAAAAAGCTCCCGTTTATTTCCATTGTTAATTCGCAATCTATCTGCAATAAGTCCAGTTAAAGTGCCATTATTTACCCACTTGGCCATTTGGTTTGCTTTAAGATCTATAGACTATATAAATTTATATCAAGCATTTCGATAGACAATCAGGCCTGCTCCGGTAATCGTAAAATTTTGTCGATTTCGTTTTGGGCGAAAACGAACCGTTTTGGTTTTTAGCTGCTCCGGTTTTCGGCAAATTTCTGCTATCGGATGTTTCGATTTCTCATCGTTTCTCACTGCTCAAGCAGCTAACTTGTGTTGTTGGTAATAAGCAAACAACGTAAAGTACTGCCTATTATATTTACAATTGCCCTTTTTCTAAGCCAGAAAAAGGCAAAAAATGGTAGAATTAAGCAAATCCGGGCACCTAAGATGCTGCCACACTTTTCACAGTTTTAATTCCGGTGGTCTCAAATAATTATTTGGTTAATTTGAACCATTTAAGTAATCACATTAAATAGCATTATTTATAAACAACCATTTTGGCGGTCCTTTAAAGTTATTAATGTATTCATTTATATTTTATAAGTATTTTTAACTGGCTGTTTCGTTCCACCATTAATATGGCAACCTTGGCGATAACTTTTTGCGGTGTACTTATCGACCTATCGCCAAACCGAGAAAACTGGTTGAACACGGCAAAAATTTTGTTGTCAAATCTGAGGTGGGGTCAGAAATAAATTTTTTATAAAATAACTACCTGACAGAATGATCTTGTGGTGGTGTGGAATAAACATCAATAGACCACTGAGTAAACTATTTTTTTCCTTTTGTAAATAAGATCTGATTTCATATAAATAAAGCCATTTACTTTTCATTCCGGCCAGAAAAAGGTGCCCGTTTTTCAAATCGAACAAATCTTTCGATTTCGATTACCGGAGCACCAAAATCTCGTTTTCAAAAACGAAAACGAAAAATTCTTGCCGATTTCGATTACCGGAGCAGGCCTGAATATTGATTTTTCGAACTGGTTGGATCCAGTGCACTTAGCGCCATGCGAAATTAGCGAGTTGATACCAATCGTAAACATGGCAATAAACCAGAATAAACGAATGTCGAGTTTCTGCCATCAGTTGGTCCTCAGCGCTCGCGATAAGAACTGATTCCAAGTTATTGGCGAAATTAAATTAGTAGAAGCAGCAGCAAGGCTTATCTATCGAGTGTTTAAATAAGCGGAATATAAAGCAATTGGCCCCCACAAGTGTCACACATCTCATTTGGGAAACTGATAAATTGGAGGGCAATGTACCGAACCGATTCCTATGTAATATTCCAACTCGAGTTCCCTCCGGGTAATTGAATCTTGTTATTTGTCGTTATATAAAATTGATGGCCAATTTACGTTTGTTGATCTTGCTGTAGGGCTTGAATTTCCTGGGATTTTCCTAGATTTTACCACTACTAACACCATTTTTGGGGGTGTCAAGTAGTGATTAGATTAGCGACCACAAAAGTTTCAAGTTCACTGACTTCGATTAACGGCTGTTCACAGTTAACCAACTAAAACCGGCTTAAATTGAATCGTTAACACAATTCCCCACAAAATCTGCCTGAATACAGAGTGGCATTAGTGCAAAATCGTTTGATATAATTAATTGCTTAACCAAAGAACAGTGGAGATTGTGGAAATAAGCTCGGTAAAGGTTGTGGAAATTAACATGATTAAACTGTTCAAACTTAAAGGGTTTTTATGCTTTTAGTTTAAAGTTTTTTAATTTTTTTTAAATGAACTTAATATTTATAATGCTTCCATTAAGCTTTCTTTATAAGCAACAAGAAATAAAAAGTAAATAAAAAACTTTATGACGCCTAGAGGAAGCCCGTTTCAAGTTTCTGTTGCAAGGCTACTCTTTGACTGCAACTTCCTTGAAGTTTAATAAATAATAAAAGTGCATATAACTTTTTGCATTATCAATTCAAAAGTTTTCTTTTTGTTTAGCCCCACTGTGTGGAGAATCTCTTTCTCTGTCTCCTCAGATATTGCCACAACTCTGACCCGAGAGTCCATGGCCAGTAGTCCTTGAGCATGAATGAATTGCGCCACGATTTAATTGATTTCTTCGCACATCGCCGGCCACCAGACACTCCGCAAAATGTGTTAATATTTAATTTGAGTTTACTTTATGCTTCAGGTCTACAGAGTCTCCCCTTTCGCCTACGCTCCTGGGGCTATAGACTTGAATCGGATTGACGCCCCTTGCACCCTTCGATTCTGCTCAACCATAAATTTTTGTGTTTATTTTGGCCAGTGCGGGCGGGCGACTAATTCCCGATCCAAACGTAAATATTTGTGGCAAGGATTTTCGGTCTTTCATGGCCGGGGGGTTCAGTTCAAGTTTAGCTGGCGGAAACAATTTATATTTCAAAGGTCAAACGATTTTCAAAAAGACCTATACTATATAGATTGGCGAAAAATAACCAATTGAGAATCTACATACATACATATAATATATGAATATAATGCATGATGTATATTTTGGCCAAATACCAAGAAAATGTATGCTCTGTCCACGCTAAATGTAGCAGAGGAAAATATTGAAAAACGTCAGAATAATTTATATTTATCTTTATAATACAAGGCACTGTACCTGGAAAAGAAAGATTTGCATTGACTGAGGGATGCGAAACCTTGAAATGGCAAATACATTTTGTATCCATTCAAGTCTTATTATAAGATTATTTAATAATTTTCAATTTTAGTTTATAATGCAACCTAAAAAGTTAGCATTTGTGATGGTACTTTAGAGAATCAAAATGGAACTGTATTGATTGTACCCTTTAAAATATGGTAACACTAGTCTTTGTAAATTTGCATAAAACTGTACCTTCACTGAAACAAATTGCTCTTGTAGGGGCTGTACCCAAAAAATAAACCCTAAACTTTTAGTGGTTTTGATCGATTTTATTCTGAAACTTTTTAGCAAAAGAAACACCAAAGAATTTTGTTGTTCCTGCTTGTCACTCTGCCGCCCATTATTTTCAACTCTATTTTGTTTGTTACCCCAGGTTCCTGAACTTTGCCCCGTTCGTTTTGAGGTTACACTCTCTGCAGTAAATCAATAACATGCGCCACAATGGAATATGGAAAATGCCATCACGGTTACAGGGCGAAATTATTTATAAACAAATCAAACTCAATTGATTTGTGAAAAATGCATCAGTGACTGCTACAACAACAACAACAGCCACTGCTGCAGAATACAAACCGGTGGGAGGCCACTCGAACTGGTTCAAGGCGATTATCCGAAGCGCCAAAGTGGACGACTGTATTTAACTTGGCCCATAACTGAGCCAGTGCATCTGGCAGCCAAACCAATTTAAGGCAAATAATATCGTAAAATACTTATAATCACCAGCAGATGCACAAGTACATGGAAATTTCGTCGATGCTAACTTGAATAATGAGTGTTTACGAGCGAAAAAAAATATAGTCAAATAAAAGAAAAGTTCATTTGGATGGGTTTCCTGCATCCATAAATTATTTTTACTACCGGGAACATGTTGCAGCAAAAATAGTTTTTAATAGTTTTTCATATTAATTCTCTCGATTTTATTCAGTTGTGCAAAACTGTTTAATGCAGAAGCAGATGCCAGCAGGTAGCCAACAGGTGAGATGTTATCTAGTTTAATGGGCTCAAAAAAAAGGGGAAATCATTCCAATAACAAAGGCATTTAATATTTATTGGAATTATGCAGTCCCAGTGCTCAAGCTTATATAGACAATATTATTTATTTACTGGCACGACTTTTGTTTCTGCACCTGTGTCAATGCAATGGGAATGCAGGTTTGTATAATTGGAATTTAAAATTACAGAATTATATTTTCATGACTAAAGATATTATCTCAAAGGTGAGTAAGGTGAGTACTCTTTGAATTTTTCCTTTTTTTTAATGAAATTCTTTAATTAAGAGTAACGTAAGATTAGGGCAAATTGCGGTGCTTTTTATGAAACATTTATTACCAAAACAAAAGAAATTTTCCCTTAAATTGAGAGAGAAACTTATTCTAGCGAATCAGAAAGAGACGTTCACATTTGAGAAATACATAAAAATTACTCCTAAAGAACACACATTTAATACGAGTAGTTTAAACTTTTAATTAATTTCATTTTACATTTTAAGTCTCAAAGGGGTTTTTCACTGAATACCCATTAAAATTTCTGCTACATTCCTCATCCTAAACCTAATTTAACTTGACATGTTCAATTACCAAAGTCAATTTTGCTCAGTTCAAGGAACATTACACATCAGACTCCCCATCATCTTATTTGGAAAACATTGAGGGAGGTATTCCGTCATGTGCAGACCCTTTTTGGCCACACACTCACACTTGCAGCCAAAATAATAAATGCTCATCTACATAAAAGAGTTGGAAAAGTAAATTTACATACATGCAAATATATGATATAAAAAAGAGAGTCAAAAAATAAAAGGGAAAAGCTACAAAATGAACAGCAAGAAATTGAGACAAAAATCATTTTGCGGTTGCGACAAATTTCTGCCAGAATTTCGGACGTGGTTTTGCTCACCGACTGACTGACTGACTGACAAGTGGGATTGATGTTGGAAACCCAAAAAAGAACTCGAATCACAAATGGCATTGAAATTGCCCGTGGAGGGTTTCGTTATATTCGTTGATATATATACTCGTACGCACAATCATATATATTGTGTTAGGGACCTAAGAGGCGCCATCAAGATGGTCGATAAGGGTGTCCACCCTCCACTGGGATTCCTGATTTCATTGAAAACAGGAAATACTGATTGCAGACTTTTGATTTAATGTGCTAACTCAAGTTTCATAATAATGTGTAAGTACCTGCATAAAAGGCAAGCCAACTTTGATGATTTAATAAATTAAATAAGCTGGAAAAGAACAAGAAAGCGCTGAAAGTGATGTCTGAGGTTTAGAAATTTGTTGTTAGAATCACCGAAATATAATTACATTTTTTATAGAAAAATCACAATTTAATGAGCTCGAGTCTAAAAATATAAAGCTAAGGCCGAGTTCAATTAAATTTTGATAAAGAACATCTTAGTCATAAAATACTTTCAGCTGGGTTTAAATCTTTATCTTAAAAATTCCCAGAAAAACATACTAAAATTAGATATAACTCTTCCTTAACACCCGTACTTTGAACGTGCCCAAGTTCACTTTGAAATTTAAGCTGACCACCATAACTTTAAGTTGCCCTACTTAAAGTAGGTCTTATAAAAACCTAAACAATTATTTTAAGCTCACTACTTAAGTGACATTGACTTTTATCTACAATAAAAAGTATTTCCTTCAATGAGATCACCTTATATAGACTTTTGATAAAATATTTCCTACATTTGGTCAGCTCCGAAACTGGACGTAATTATAAGCTTAAAAATCGATTTTATATTTTTTTTTTTCCTACGGTTTCCAAATGGATTTTTTGGCAGAGCTTTTGATGTGTGGCTACTTGAGATATTGTTCAACTGATAGTAAATATGAATAATTTGCCATAGAATTGCGTATCACAAAAAAGGCACTATTACATCGATTTGTGGTCAAGGTCTCTAATGATTACGACTCATCATAAATCAAATATTTTCCTTCCCGTATACATGGACACGTCAAATTTTATCAGATGGAAAAATATGTGTATAAATGAGCGTTAGTTTTTGTGGTTTATATTGTCAAAGTGATATAGACACTAGTCAGCAGGTGTGACATTTCTTTTCGATTTTTTTGATTGATGGAGCTCAACAAACCCAACAAAATATGTAATTGGAATTGATTAAGCCCCTAACAATCATATTTTTCTAGGAAGAAAACCATGACATATTTTACCGCGTAATTATTTACACTTGCTGCTCAGTGTACCGACTAATTGGTATCATTTTTCCAACAACTACTGACCAGAGGTAAATGTGTTTAATTTATGGAAACACGTTAGATAACAAACGTATAATGTTTACATAAATGTTCATAGATATATCGCAGCTGTATCTATGCCCCCGCTCGGTCATATCTTAATTTATTGGCTGATAATTGATAATGAAATCAAGTTGATTGACGATTTAATCCCAATAACACATTTTTTAGACATTTAGACCGACGCTCTGAGCCGCATATAGATAGCTATCTTGTACATATGCACGTTTATTTATATAGGCGCTATGTATGGACTATAAATATTTGTTTATGCATGTTTGCTTGAATATTATGGGGGTCTAGAGTCTATACTCTAGACGGAAGAAACACGTTTCCCGACCGATCAAGCCAAGGCCACCTGAGTCATTTATTATTTAGAAATTTTTAAAATACATATACACAGTACCTATGTATTATCAAAGAGACTTTGGAATATTAAAAAACACGCAAGTAGGACTTCTTTTTAAGGAGTGTAATAATATTTATAATTTTGTTATTATAAATAAATTTCTATATAATAGCTACTAACATCCATATAATTATTATATTAAAGGATAAGAATATATAAAATGTTTTTCCATAGAAATACATTTTTTTCTTATTTTGTATTATATTTATCGAAGTACTGAAATTCTTTTAAACTTAGACTTGTTCTGTAACTCTCAGATACATTGTAATCCAAGAATTCAAAGATAGAAATACTGAATGTGATGACTCTGCAGAAAAAAACATCCAAGAAATACAGCAAAGAGCGCGAATGGCATAAAAATATGTTGCTATGCTGTGTCGTTGTTATCAGCTTGGCAACGAAATAAGTAGACTAAAAAAGCATTACATATGTTTATACTAGAAATATGTACATATATACTACATACATAAATATGTACAATTGTTCATGGGTATTTTGGAATGCGAAACGAATGAGAACGAATAAGTAGAGCAGAGCGAATGGAGAAGGAAAAATGGGTGGAAAAACAGAGCCGGCAAAAGACCAAAATAAACTCAAGTGCACTTTTGCTAGACGTAAAAAATAAATAATAGAGGAAAAGTGCCTGTCGTTGGAAACGTGAAAATATAAAAGATGGCTAAAAATAACCAAGATATACATAAGCCGCTCACAGATTTTTTGTTGAAACTTTTTAAACAAGAAATGTTTACACGGAAAGAAATATCTTTTTTAAAAAAGTATCTTAAATATAAAATTTATTAAAATAATTTTCCACATTTTCCTTTTTACAAGCTAACACTTTAGGAGGTTATAATAAATAAAAAAAATTATTGAATTTTTTTTAATTTATGGGTATTTCATAATTTTTTGTTCAGTCTACTTTCTTTTACGCACATTTCTCTGGTTCTTTCTGCCTGTTCCTTTTCCGCAACAAATCAGCCGGCAGCTGTTCTTTCTTTTCCACTATTATTCGCACTCTCTTGCCGCTCTTTGGCTTTCCACAGTCTCTCTCTCTGTATCCGTATCTGATTCCCGATTTTGTTTTGATCCGCACTGCAGACGTGTGCAAATAAATAATGATTTCTAATTTATTCCCAACAAAACGGCACAATGCACATTAATATTTATTGGCGAACCAAAAAAGGCGCACTACATTCACACACAATATAGGAAAACACACGAAACTCGCCTCACGAAGTACTGGAAAAACACAGCTTGCTTTCGCTTCCATTTACATTTACTCAAATTTTTAATAGTCGGAATAATTTTCAAATAGATAGGAAAACTCGATTTTCCGCGACCGACGCAAAAAGTATAATGCTGCGCGCTGCGGCCGAGAACTGAATGCGAGAATCGGGGGAATATATTTTGAACCGAACGAGAAATCGAAATCGGCGCCGATAGCAGAGGTTCCAGCTAACAGAGAGCCTACAGAGCGTGGGTCTGTTAACCGGCAGACAATGCGGCACCCACACAACCCACAGCTGTTAAACGAGTGTGAGGAAAACAGGCCGAGGAAAGTGAGGAAGAGAGGCGGCAAAGGAGGGGAGAAAATGCACATAAAACCAAATGGCTAGAAAAGAATGTGAACGAAAATATTTGGCAACTGTTTTGGCTTACAAAATAGTTTGTATTTTTGTGGTCATTAAAATACAAAATTTAATAATAAAGTAAATAAACATTTTTAAGTTTATTTTTGGCCAAAGAAAAAAGCCGTATTAATAAGATGTATAAATCTTACTTTAAAAAATATGAATAAAAACTCAGACTTAGCCACGGATAACGAAAAACTTAAAGACAGTTGTTTTAGAAGAAACATTAATCGTTATAGTTATATTTAGGATTTTAAAAATCCTCAATTTAAAGATATATTTAAAATTATAATTTTCTACATTAAATGTGTTATTATAAAACTAGTTAAGAAGTCATAGAAATAATATTTTCTACCAAAAACGACAAATGAAGAATATCCAAGTTCCTTCAGCCTTTTACAAAAACCGTTGCATACCCCCAGGGGCCTATCGACGACCTTATAAAGGCCGTCAATTAAGGACATGCTCAAATTCGAACGATATCGTTTGGCAATTTCCTTTGCATTTTGTGTCCAGTCTTGTATAGTTAATTGAAATGAATAATTGAGGCAGCTGGACAATGAAGGCAACCGCAAGCGACGGCAGTGGCGGCCAGGAAAAGCGAGTTTTCCGCAATGGAAATTGATTTTTTCCCTGGTTGGCATAACAAGGCTCACTTGGCTGGGTTTTCTCTGTGTGAGCAAGGCTAACGACACGTTTGTAATTCCTTGATAATTGCAAAGGGCAACGGAGCAAGCACTTTCAGTGCAAACATTTCAATATCGTGTGGCATTTCCATAATATCGATCCAAAGTTGGCAGCTGATGGCGTGGGTGCAGCTCTCGCTCTTATCCCTTTGTCTATCACGAGACAAAGTATATATAGTGTACACATTATCCTTGTACTTGAACGACTGCAGCTAAGTGCACGTAATTGAATCCTGAGGACAATTCGCTGGGGGTTCATTTTGCGAAACTGCGTCGTCGTCGTTGTCCGCCTTGATTGGATGCCCCTAACGACGATTTTATGAATGGTAAAGAGATGATTTTTTTGTACACTAAAACTACAGGGAGGAAAAGGATTTATAATAATACTTAGAACCAGTTTCAAAAAAGGTTGTTCATTGAATCTAAATTCAAGTTCGTTATAAACTTTATTCACCATAAATAATTCTGATTTAAATCAATTCATAAAAATTATATTTTTCCTCTCAGTGTATACAAAAACTTCCTAATGCTTTTTAGAGCTGACAATGGCAAAATAATTCCGATTAGATTAGCTTTTGTGGCATATAATTGGGTAGGAAGCTGTGTTAATAATGAGAACATTTGGTTTTATGGTAGAAATTCAATTTCTTGGCTGATAAATAATTGAAATTACTTGTTATGCCTTCCAATAATAAGTGGTTACTGCGACTTAAATGTATAATTTCCAAATTAAAAACGAATTGAGTCTAGAAAAGGGTGAAACACTAATCAGTATTTAAAGCATTATTAGAGTAGATATTAATTTCTTGTATCATAATATTTAATCAGTTAATTGAAAACTTAAGTAAAAACTTAAAGAATTTTATATATCCAAAAGAAACCAATTTTAAACTTTAAACGAAAACAATGGTAATGGCTTAGGCTTTGATAACGCATAAAGGCAATCCGCAAAAGCCATTCGCAAACAAAACAAAAGCCCGCAAACTGAAAACCGCCAAACTTTTCGGAAAAGTTCCCAACTGAAGAGCTCTGAAGAGCAGTAGCTATAGACGACGTAGTCCATGCTGCTCCTCTTCAGGTTCATTAGACTGGAATGTTAAGTGCGTGTGTGTTTGTGTGTTCAGCGGCGGCTTAAACTTTCAGCTGAAAAACATCGCAATAATAATAATAACGCCCTGTGAGCGCCGCCCACCGTCGTCGCCGACTATTATGTAAGCCCCGGGCTTTGCCCAAGGACACGCCACAGGACATGCCGCTGCGGAACCGAAAATAGCAAACACAGAACAGAGGCAGAACAAATCAGACAGCTCCTCCATCTCCATCATCAGACAAATAGATGGATGGCTGGGGGACGAGGACCCTGGGAAATGGGATACAACAATTTTATGCCATCGTACACATTTGCAATGACCATGGGCGAAGGACACGCAGCACAGTAAATCAGGGGCGAAAGCAACTCTAGTTTTTTTTTCACTATTTTTTTCGGGGCGTGACGACCAGACAATGGTTATGGCTTTGCCGCAGTGCCACGCGCAACCGGAGCCAAAAAATAAAACTAATAATGCGAAACTAGTACTGACTACACTAGAATCTATTTGCTGCGGACACGACATTTAAGTGCTGGGTTTCTACATGAATTATATATTTTTATTTGTTTTTTGGTTGTTCGTTTTGCTAACAAATAAATACTCAATTTTCGACCATCTGTCTAAAAACATTTTTCTTACGAAAGGAAAGTTATTCTCTTGCTTATTGGCTTGCTTTGACATTTATATAACTTTATTTTAAATTCATGGAGAATTTAAAGGATTATTTTAATAAAAACTAGACTAGAAATCACAAAGGATTTTAAATCCATTTAAAATGTGTTAAAACAAAAGTTGACATTTTAGAAAATCACATTTACACTTTATGTGGTACCTCGAAAATTTAAATTATATTTTTAAAGACCCTTTAAATAGGTTTTAAGCCGCATTGTAGTTGTTGTAACACCTTTATGTTTATATATAAGAAGAGTAAAGTTAAAATTTAAATGAAATATGTAACAAATTTCTAAAAGTTTTATTGATAACTTCATATTTTAAAAACAAATTACCGATAAACGAGATTTAATAATACCTTTTTAGACAAAAGTCATTTTTATTTCATTACATTTAAATGGTATTTATTGTAATGAATCCAAATAAGCCATAAAGAGATAAATTTAATAAATTTTAGCACAAATTCAGCTGATAATTATTATAATTTATAAACACAAACCAACTATTTATAATAATTTACTATTTAGACTCTATATTCATTACCTAATCATTCAGTTTACGGCTTAAAATTCGAATGGCCGCGAGCGACTCTTATCGCTCAAGTTCATAACACCGAAGGTCGCCCAGATTTCAAGAGCACACTAAGCTGAAAATACGTATTTTGGCTATAGATGCCATTGTCCACATGACAGAACACAATCATTTGTAGCATCAAAAGCACAAGTAACAATAACAAACGCAAGGCCTGCGGCTCTTTTTGCATTACATAAAAAACACCCACTCACGCACACACATACACACATAAGCGCAGTCACACAAAAACGTAGCCTGCTTTTCAGCGTTGCAGGGAAGTTATTATGGTTTTGCTGCAGTTTTTATGACGTCGGCAAACGGACAATTTGTTTTTGTTTAGCGTAGGCACCGTTACATCCATGCGCACAGGAGAGCGGACAAAACATCTGTTTGGTTGGCGTGGGAGAGCGAGTAACGGTAAATGGGGGAGAGACAGAGCGCGAGAGAGTCTATGAGAGCCATCCCTTTTTTATCCCCTGCACCTGATGACAGAGTTGTTTTTTTTTTTTGTCGCCCCCATTGGATTTATGGCTTTTGGCAAAGTCAAATTTTGATGGAAGGACAGACGGAAAGTCGGTAAACATTAATACCGAACTTGTGGCTGCCATATTATGCAATACCGTTATCAATCAAAGGCCGCCGCCACTTAATTATTATGTAAGAAAGTTGTCGGGACTCCAACTCACCGTTATTTCTTGCAGACACGCCTAAATTGAATTTAGATTTCGATTTATTTCTAGCTCTTAAGGCGGCTAATTTAGCAAGGATTTTGCACAGGCTTTACGGTTTTTTCGCTCAGACATTTTACATCCTTTTCGTTTCGTTTTATTAATAGCACTAAATTAGCAATAAATACACTAACAAACACACACTCGCGCACGCACACACACACACACAGCCCGGTCGGTGACTTTAATTTAATTTGCTTGCTATATTAATTTTTTGCGGGGGAGGAGTAGGAGGCGGCGGCGGGCTGCTTACAGCGAACGCTTGAGGACGTTGAAGTTTTGCATCAGATTTGCCGTTTTCATGTACACGGCAAACAACTTGATGTGATTCCTGTGGAAACTAAAACTGGTGTACTTGCTGGCGTAGAAGAAGTCGAACCGCCGCCGCTGGCACATTTTCACTGCCGATTCGATGGACACACGCTGATGACTGAATTTTCCGTCGCGACCGATTTTCCTTGCCGTTTTTCCTCGTTTTCCCCAGCTTCAAGAAAAGTCCTCCCGCAGGTTATTAAGCCATCGATGATACTATCGATAGTCAGGATTCAGCTTGCACCGTATATCGCTTATTGGTTCACAGGATGAACCAGTCTGTGGAGTTGTGACGTCACAAATTCAGGAGAACGTAATTTATTTGTGAAGTTTCTTAAATATTTAAGAAAGTAAGCGCTTAAAAAATAAAAATAAAAAAAATTGTATATTCTCAGAAAATTATTTTAGGAAGGGAGTTGTAAAAATAAAGTAAATTATAAAAAAGATTGTTATTTTCTTCATTATATTTTATCAAGTCCTTTGTTATTATAAAAATACATGTTTATATTAAAAATATTAAGAAACCTCCCGAAAATAACGACCAACAAATTGTTCAATAACAAACAAGGTTGATTTTATTTCATTCCATATTCATTTAAGACAGTTTCCAAATTAAACTGTCGCCAAAAACCCGCCTAAAATTTGTGCGCACATCCCACCAAGCAATCTAGAGCTAGAACTAGTCCTAGGATTATATATATAAATCAAGTGACTCAACAGGATTAAGTACCCGAGCCTGTGACGGCAGTGGTCAACGCAAAAGGAACTCAAAAAGCTTACAAAGTACGGAAAGTGTAGAGTGTTAAGAGCGATAGAGAGCGAGCTGTGCGCCAAGGGGATCGGGATCGAAATCGGAATCGGGGGAATCCGATACGGTCTCTGGGGCAAGTGGCTAACGTACGAACTAAACGATAAGTAATTACAATTAAGTCTTTTATCAAAAATCACAAAAAGCAGCAGGAAATGAACTGGTAGGCCGAGATCGGGTTACGGATGGGAATCACAGCTTGCAGAGGCAGAATAGCAGCGGAATGAAGGCTCCAATGGCTATGAACACGGGCAGCAGTATGGAAGAGTCGTCCATGGAGTACGGATTTGGCTGACGGGGTCCACTGTAAGATTTCTTAGAGTCCGTCGGTTGCGATTGCGTGTGATCACTGTGCTCGCCACTGTCTCTCAACTGGTCGGGCAGTTCCTCGCCGAACTCCTCATCATCCAGATCCTCGTCGTCCTCATCCACATCGTCCCTCTGAGCACGCACAACCCTCTCCGGTTGGTGTCCTGGCTGCATCTGGTCCACAATCTGCTTGCTGTTGCTGTTTCCCAGCTCCGGCTTCATCCTCTCACTCGCCTCGGTACCGTGCAGACGCGGCACCTGGGACACGTCGCCCTTCAGCAAAGCAAAGGCATTGATCTTGGGATTATCCAGAGCACCTTTGATGAAGTCCAGCCGCAGGCGGCCATTCCGTACGTCGGACACCTCGCCCTCGTAGTTTAGCCGGCCGTTGTTGATCTTGAAGTACACGATCTCATCGTGGGCGGATCCCCGTCCCACCTGGTCGTAGATGTCCAGCTGCCGGACCACCGTGTGCTTCCGATTGAGCAGCACATCGAAGACCTTCTTCTGCGGTGCATCGAAGTAAACCTCGCAGAACTTCATGATTAAAGCGTAATCCCCGTCGCCGTCACTCGGCAGGTCATAGCCAAAGGTGGTGGTGTGGTAGCGTTCCGTCCTGTACAGCACCTCGTCCTGCTCCTGCACCCGTCCGATCATCAGCAGGTGCTTGCCATAGTCCGAAGCGATGCCGATGCCCTTCAAGGGATCAGCGTCGTACTGAATGCCATTCCGGTCCGTGTGCTCCTCTCCGCCGGCATTGACGGCATAAATGACCTTGAGGGGATCAGCGGCAAAGGTGCAGGTGCTGCAGGAGATGAGAACAAGGGCGGCCAGGAATAGGCACAGCCAACTTGCCAGCAAGTGGTCCGCGAAACTCCCCTTTTTCCATGCAACGTTGCACATGTTAGCAGTTGTTGTTTTTGTTCTTCTTGTTCCTTGAAGTTTTCTTCGCATTTTTCTGGGTTTTCCTCGGTGTCCGGTTGTCGGCTTTTGTTTTTGTGATTTTTCCTGGCTAAGTTATTTTGCCCTGCTAGCTGAATTGCTAATCGGAGCACTCTGCGAGCCGGAATTGAGCCATTAACAAATTTATTAATATATTTCTATACTGGTCCAGCATGTATAGTGCTGGCACAATCGATAGTATCGATGTTTTTTCATTTTTGTTTTTTAAATACATTGATTTATTTTTAATATTTATTTTTCAAATAATGTTAATGTTAAAATATTATTATTATATATTTTAAAATTTTGATAAAAAAATAAATAAATAAATTGCGAAGAAACGGAACCAGTCACTGTGAACCAGAGAACCAGTGGTATTTTTCCGAATCCATTTATTGTGTTTACATTTTCTTTTAACTCGTTTCTGGGATCAATTGATGAATTAATTAAAGAAATTAAATAATCGTATTTGTTAGGCCTTTTAATTAAAACCTAATACCACTAATATTTCTTTTAAAAATTGATTAATTTATTTCAGCTCTTCAGCCCTTCGGTATATTTAATTTTTAGTATATTCTTGGCGCTCACTGACCGGTCACACTGGGCTACACGTGCATTGTTGAATTTTACTGGGAAATCGTCCACAAATATAGCTTAAATAGCCTTAATTTAGCGAAATTGCCCTCCGTAGACAGTGCCGCTGCACTGAGGATCCTTAGAGAGCAGGACTAACCAACGGAGAGCCATGAACTTTGACGACGAGGACCGGTTGGAGCTGCAGTACCTGGCAGGCGGCAACATCGTGGAACATGCGCCACTCTTTTCACCCGATGGAAGGTTAGTGGCTCCGCCAGGAATTGATGTATTATTTATTTGTTTAAAACTACATTTCCCGATCTACAGGTTCATGTTTGTGCGATGCCTGACAAAGGTGCAGGTGTATGCCACCAGTACGGGTGAACTCACAAGGATTCTCGACGATGCCAAGGCTCCTTTGATCAGTTTGGAGCTGGATCTAAAGCAGCCAGAGCTCCTGCTGGGCTGTACTAGCACTGGCGAGGTGCTGCGATGGAATTGGCGAGCTGGCGTCCTCAAGAAGACAGTATCCCTGAAGCTGGGTGTGCCAGAGGCCAATGTCCTTACCTGCCACCTGATGAATCTGTACAAAGGTGGCGACACAGCCTGTGCTTTTGTAACGACAAAGAAGAGGAGTGGCGACCAGGTCAACTGGTTTGTGGTCAATACGAGTACGGGCGATAGGATTGAAGTGAATTGCGGTTTGAAGTTGAAGTGAGTCAGGGATTTTTATGCTTTAAAATCCTTTAAAATTTATGAAATAACTTAACAACTTAATATTCCTTTTTCACAGAGTTCGCACCCCCCTTGTGGACGTGGGAAAGGGTCAGTACAAGTATATAATCCTAGCCCAAGGCTTCTACATTTACTTCTTGAACTATGTAAACTGGAAGTTCTGCCGTTTCAAGAGCGCCAAGCAGCACTTGATCACCTGTGTCCGAATGAGTCCCTGCGAGATGGTGGCCGCCACTGCTGACGCTGAGGGTCAGATCTTTATCTGGCGGGACTTTGAAAAGCGTGAGACAATGACCAACACCCTGCTCCATTGGCATCATGACGAGGTGACCAGCTTGGCCTTCTCGCCCTCGGGCGTTAGCATCTACAGCGGTGGCCATGAACGGGTGCTGGTCAAGTGGTCCGTGGCCATGCCCGAGGAACGCAAGTATCTGCCCGGAATGGCTAGTGTAATCCGGCATATCGTAGTAAGCAATGACAATGAGAATGTCCTTGTGTGCACCGAGGATAATGCCATACAGCTGCTGAGTGGCAGCAATAATGCGATCAAGTCAACCGTCCAGCATTTTACATATGAGGTCAAGGATAAGACTGGCAGGAGCAAGTTCCCCATGGGTTTGTGTCTGAATCCCAGGACCAATACGCTGGTGCTCAATGGCAGATCAGGACACTTGCAGTTCTACTCAGCCTACACCAAGAGTATGCTTTATAATGTGAGTAATGCTGAGGGAAATATGAGAACTATGGTAAATAAACTATTTTAATTATTTTCCAGCTACGCGTGGTGGACACCAATGTGCATAGCGAGGAGGCGAATCGCATCATCTACAATACGCGCATAACCCGAGCGGCCTTTAACATAAATTGGATGGCCACCGGCGAGGTTTACAACGATTTGGAGAACTTTGCCGAAGTAAGGCTCAAGTTTTGGCAATACAATGAGAAGCTACAAAGGTGAGAGTCGATTTTAAATTATATATTTAATAGAATAAGGAATTAGTTTGCTTTAAAAACCATTTAGATTGCATCTTAGAAAATCTTACACCTGCAATGTTGGTCTCTTTTCCTTGGCCTGCAGGCTGTCGTTGGTGCTGGCAAAGCCAGTGCCGCCACGCTGCAGGGGAATAATGTCCTTGTCCTTGAGCTTGTCATTAGTTAGGGGATGGATCATGTCCTTCTTAATTAACCGCTCCACGCACTCCATGGTCACCACATCGCCGGTGGGACGCAGCACTGCACAGGGCACGGAATTGTTGAGGACATCATGGGTTATGGGACACATGTAGCGTGCCTCCTTGGTGATCAGCGAGCGTTGGCCTTTGCCGTCCTCCTTTATCGGCGTAAACTTCACCTCAATCAGATCCTTGACCCTCAATGGTTGTTGCGAAACAGGACAGTATATGAGGGGATCCGGCTTCTTAATCTTGGCCAACCCAGCATTGGGACATTCCGAGGGAAGCCAAAAGCTGGGCAGGCGACTGTTGCTTATGTTGGAAATGGAAAGTGAAGCTGAAGTGTTTTCAGAGGGTTTATCCACTGGTTTTTGTGCATTCACAAAGCTTTCCAAGCGCGCCTGATGTTGAGTTTGAGCTTTGTGCATCAGCTGATCTTCCTCTAGACGACGCACCCGTTCGTATGCCTTCAGCTGGCGGCTATACTCGTTCTTCTTGGTGACTATATACTCCAGAATGGCCTCCTTGTCGAAAAGGTAGCCCTGTTTGGTGATCACAGGCTTGCGGCAGGGTTGCAGGGTAAGGGAGCAGCAATCAAAGGACTTGATGGAGTCCTTGTCCAGCCGCTTGGCATTGGTTCCATAGCCAGACTTGGCTGAGTCCCGCTTCTTTTCATTGTAGGTGTACACAGCTCCGGCAGTGCAGTTGCGAGCGTGACGAGTCATTTTGGCTTAAAAAAAGAGAAAGATTTTCGTTATAAAAATTAGTTTTCAAACAGGAAAGTGGCCTTCAATCGTTTGATAAATCTATCAATGAATACTTAGTTTAAAAATATTTATAATATAATAAAAACCTTTAAAAAATCTGTATAAATTCCAGCTACATCCTAAACACAGACATTGATCTGCCGCATGATCATGGCTTCAAGACCATCAGCTTCTCCAGTCAGTTCCAGGTGAACAACTTGCGTTGTGCCTCCGCTGGCGAGGATAATGTGATCAAAATCTGGGGCATTACCGACTCCGAAAATATCTACAAGCGTGGCAAAATGTGGTGTTGCCTGGCGCAATTAAGCTATAGGAATCTGTCTATAGGTTCGCTCTGCTTCTCGCAGGATGGCTCCCTCTTAGCCGTGGGCTATGGCAACATTTTAGCTCTGTACGATGCCAGGAATCCCCGATTGCCGCTGCAAACGCTCAGCTGTCCGCCCGGCTTGGATGGTGTAATATCCAAGGCTCAGCTTAGGTTGGCACAGACCCCCTTGAATGGAGCCAGGAAAGAACTCACCCAACAGAGGCAGCAGTTGTGCGGACTCCTACAGAGTCTCATCCAAAGCAATGATGAGGAATTGGTGGAACAGGCCAAGGCCTTGATAGTGGGGCCACCTGTCAAGGGCAAGCTTCTCAATCAACCGGACAATGCCAAAAAGGAGTCTGTATTCAAGTACATCATGAAAATGCCAGAGCTTGATCTGCACCAGAAATTGCAATTGCTGCGACGCTTTGGTATTGAATGCTCTGTGCCCTTGGCTCACAGGAATCGCTTGATGGAGCTCCTGCAACAGAAGGCAATCTTGCCACAGGCGGCGCGAATGAAGTTGCTCAAGCTGGACGCCAGATTGCATCGCCTGCACACGCGGCATCGCTACAAAGCCAAATATCGAATCGATCATTTGGCCCAGCGTCGCCGAAACTTTGAGGATCTGGTGCCGCAGGAAGTGACGGCTTTGTTTAGCACCCTCAAGCTGGACGAGAGCACCAAGCCGAAGAAGAAGGAGAAGCCACAGTCGGAGGAAGATAACAAAACCCAACTGAAGTCTAAGAAAATTCCTGCCACGGCAGCCCCACTGCAGGGTTTGGCACAAATATCACAGGTGCAATTCGGAGCCGGGGATCAGGCTCACCTGGTGGCCGTTTGCACTGAGTCCAGGGTCCTGATCTGGAACCTGCTGACTCTGCGGCTACAGGCCGGTCTGAAGCTATCCGTTCGCCAGCTGGCCTTTGATCCGCTCACCAATCTAATGGCTGTCATCACGAAAAACGATGAGTGTAAGTAAATATCTCTTTTTAAGTTTATATTCTATTGATTTTATTGATTAATTTCGTTTTCTCAGTGCATGTCTTCCAACCGAATGTTCCGCTGCCGTTGTACCAGCGCAGTAATATGCCCAAGACTTATGGCTTGGCCTGGCTGCCTCGGCGACAGCCCAAACAGAGCTCCATAAATGTGGACTGGCAGGCACAGTCGTCGCTGCTGATGCTCACCCACTCGCAGGAGATTGCTTATTTGGCGCCAACGGGTCAGAGTCCATCGGATGATACACCCGCTCCTATTAGTTTCGCCAAACAGCCCGCCGACACTGAGAATCTGCTGAGGCATGCGACATTCGGCATTCATGTGACAAAGCCAAAGGTGACCGCGGAAACCCTGGAGAGCAATGGTCCGCTGATCATTGGGCGTGGAGAACATAGTGCTGTAAATGCGGTAAGTTTATACAAATATTATATTCAATTTAGGATTATTTTTAAAAGGTTTTGAAAGAGTTTTTGATAGTTATTGGGCTATAATATGAATTATTATATATAAAGTTTGGAAAGCAATTCCTTAAATGCTGTTACAAAATTACTTTTTATAATAATTTCAAAATTTTAGCTATAAATAAATAATAACTATTAAATAGTTTTGGTTTAAAATTAAAAATGACCTAAAAAAATTTAAAAAAATAATACAAAAAAAAAAAATTTCCATTGGCGAAATAAATAAATAATTATGAAATATATTTTTTCTATTAAGATGAAAATTCTTATATATAGTGGCCTTTTATATTTTCTGCTTTTCCCATATTTTATTATTTTAAATTTATTAATTAAAACCAGTCTTAAAGATTTATTTATTTTATTTTTATTTATTTATCTCTCAAAATTCTTTTGATCTTTCGCTTCATTAGAGTTTCTTAGTCATTTTATTTGGAAATCTTACACATCTATGAAGTACAATTGGTTAGGACTTAGTATAAAGTTTAGAAATTGTAGAATTAATTGGTAGTATATTATATATATATATATATATTTGATTTAGCTTTGGTCTCTGGTTTTAGAAATCCTTTAAAAAAGGTAACTTTAATTGATCTCGTTGCTGCTCAGTCGTGTTGAGTATTGACGTTGATTGTCTGTTGGCCGTATACTATTTCTTCTTGCGCTTAAGGACATCCCCAAGTCGCGGCGCCGTGGGGACACGCAAATGACGACAGCGTCGCATCATGAGGACATCATGCTTGAAATAGCGTAGACAGTGCCATTGAGGGACCTTGGGCATTAGTTGTTGGTGCTGGAAAAAGGGACATTAATTAGTTATGATAAAAAAAATATTGAAAATTAAAAAGGGATATAATATTATTCAAAGAAACCAAAAAATCAAAATTGAAATAAATCATTACGTGATTTACTTTAGTGATAAAGCATAAAGTGCTATTTCTGTAACAGCCTTTCTTATGCAAATGCAACCCACAAAAGTAGTTCATAGCTTAGGATATATTTCTCATATAGTTTTACAAGATCTTCCCAGGTTTTGACGCCTGCTCATTGTACATCTTTTGTCCCTTGTGTTGTCTTTTGTGTTTTGAATATATCTTTTTTTCTGTCTGCGCCCAACAACTCGTGTTCAACTCAATTTGAATAATTTCCATTGAGATTTATAACGTAGTTTTTCTCAAAGTGGGTTTTATTTTTGGAAGCCCCCTTAAATTGGGCATACGTCGAGTGAGATTTATCAGCCTAGCAACTGCTCGCTTAGGGATTTTTTGGCATAGGTCTACTTGAGGTGAGAATGATTGACTTCTCACGTGATCCTTTTAATCTCACATGTGCCCATAATGTGCCTTGAGTAATCACCTTATTTTATTTAAGGCCAATTTACATGGAATTTCCATTTGAAAAGATTATTTAATCAGTTTCTTTTTTGATGATTTATTATATTTAAAAAGCCGAGATTATCCCTTCATATTATAAAATTCTTGATGGCCTAGCCTTATATAATATTTGAATAATCAGCATCTGAACTTGACTCCTGCAATTTGGGGGTATTCCTTTCCAAAGATCACTTTTTAATAATCAGTTGTTGTTATTTTTAAAATTGATTAATCACTTTGTTTTGTTCTATCAAGGGTCAAGTCTGCACGGCAGTTGATAAGCGGATAGGATCCAGATTTTTAATATGTATTATATAAACGCCTGGTCTTGGGAACAAAAACTTTTGCCGCTTGACTATATTTAGTTACACAGATTAAGGCAGCACCCACTGCCAACGTGTCTGCCAGCTTAGTTTTGCTTATTTTTTATACTCTTGCAGGGTATTATAATATCAGTCAGAAAGTAAAGTATATATATTATTGATCAGCAGTAACATGCGAATCTTTCTAGACATGTCCGGAAGAAATCGATTTTTTGGCCATTTTTGCAAAATTTTATAAGGGGTTACATCATTAAAATTTTTGATTTTGATAAAAAATTGAATTTTCAAAATTTTTAAATGAAGTATGCAGATTTATTAACTGTAGAAAATCTTGCACAGAACAGTTTTCCGATTTAAAATTAATGCTCTTTTGGCCGAGTTATGATATTTTTTTAATTAAAAAAAAATCAAGAAGTTTTTTAATATAAAAAATCAGATTTTATAATACAAAATAATATTTTTCTAAGTCAAGGAATCATTTCCGACCCCATAAACCATACATATTCTTGATCAGCATCAACATGCGAATCTTTCTAGACATGTCCGGAAGAAATCGATTTTTTGGCCATTTTTGCGAAATTTGATAAGGGGTTACATCATTAAAATTAGCAAAAATGGCCAAAAATTTTGATTTCTTAAAATTTTAAATTTGGCATGCAGTTTTTTTAAATTAATAAAAACTAACACAAAACTGCTTTCCGAATCGAAATGAATGCATTTTTGGCTTAGTTATGATATATTTTAATTGTTACCTGCAAGGGTATACAAACTTTTCTTTTTAAAAAGATTCTAAAAACTAGAAGCATGATGGAGTTCCTGGTATATCGCTTAATATTCCCAATTACGAATTTAGCCGATGTTTATTAGACAGCAAAAATAGATCTTGAAAATGACTCTTGATAAAACACTACAAGTTGAAATTGGATAAGCTAAACTTGAAACTAAAACTTTAAAATTGAAAGGTTACGATTTTGAAATGTAGATCCCTAAAAAATTCCATAAAAAAATAAAATTTGTCAGAATTTATATTGAAAATTAGCCTTAACTTAATTTAAATGTTCTTATTTTATTCATATTTAAAAACTGGTCAATAATTTGCACTATAAATACTTTAAGGGGGGGGTAAGGTTAATTCGGTGCAAAAATGCCCACTTTTCAAAAAAATGTTGTGGCGAAACGGCTAAAGCTAGCTTAACGAATTAAATACCATATAATAACACAACATTTGAACAGTTTGTGATAAATTTTGTATTGAAAAATATTTAGAGGTAGAGGAGTTATAGGGAATCTCCCGAGTCGCCTCCAAAAAAAGTTGGTTTGCGGTGTACATCCTAACTGTCCACAGAATCATCCGATCTACAAAAATTATACCTCATTCGTTAAAGGATAAGTGTCCCGAGGTATTCTCGAAGCGTTTTTATTTTTAAAATTTTTTCCCTATTTTTTATCAAAATTTGAAGTCAAAACCCCGATTTTTGACTAAAAAATTAAGTTAATTTGTTAAATAAAAAATATAAGAAAATTAAAAATTAAAAAAAGCTCGACGAGAATACCTGTAGAATTATCTAAAGAAGTTATGTTCCAAATTTCAAACCGATTGG
>VNJY01006254.1:0-26704 GCA_008042715.1 Drosophila bocki | reverse complement strand
ATGTATTCATTTATATTTTATAAGTATTTTTAACTGGCTGTTTCGTTCCACCAACAATATGGCAACCTTGGCGATAACTTTTTGAGGTGAACCTATCGACCTATCGCCAAAACGAGAAAACTGGTTGAACACGGCAAAACTTTTGTTGTCAAATCTGAGGTGGGGTCAGAAATAAATTTTTTATAAAATAACTACCTGCCAGAATGATCTTGTGGTGGTGTGGAATAAACATCAATAGACCACTGAGTAAACTATTTTTTTCCTTTTGTAAATAAGATCTGATTTCATATAAAAAAAGCCATTTACTTTTCATTCCGGCCAGAAAAAGGTGCCCGTTTTTCAAATCGAACAAATCTTTCGATTTCGATTACCGGAGCACCAAAATCTCGTTTTCAAAAACGAAAACGAAAAATTCTTGCCGTTTTCGATTACCGGAGCAGGCCTGAATGTCTTTAAAATTGAATAGTAGTTGCCAATCTTCGCACTGATTGTTAATGTTCACTTTACTTTTTAAATGTTTAAAAATATATATTCATTTGAAGAAAATGTAAAAAACTGTCATTTGTCAACAAGAACTTCACGCCTATAATTAAATTAGAAGATATACACTAAATAAAACTAATAAAATGTTGCCATGTTTTTGTAATCTAAAAATCGGCGGGAATAAGGCGAGCATCAATATGGTAACAAACATATCCGCTTAGCATATGGAATACCTACAACAAAGTCTACTGATAAAGTGAGTCTAAGAGGTGAATGACTAAGAAAATAATCTTCTTTAATCTGACTAATAAATAATATTTTCCTTGCCACCTTTCTTCTTTCATAAAGGGAAAGTATTTTTTATGTCTTTTTTGCAAAATAAAATATTCTAAATGAATTAGGAAAAGTCGCTGACTCTCTTTTTGAAGGAGCAATATTTGTTCGGTCAATTAACAGGGGATTGTGGACTTTTAATAACTGTACTGCCCTGTTGGCCAATAATCAATGGTGTTTGCTTTTTAAAATTTAAATTTTTCTGCGGGATGTGTAGCAAAAATTCCACTATAAAAAATTTGACACTTGAATGTCGTTGGTACTGCATAAATTAGACAGAACATGGCAGACATGAGTGACCGTGGCCAAATCAATGCCAACGACATGGCTTATTTTCCTCTCCGTTGTCAGCTTAGCAACAAAGGAAGACGTTGGATGTCTGTTGGCTTTCCGAGAGGCCTCGATATCCTTGTACCTGCTATTGGATTTGCATATATGCAAATGCACTAGTCAAGCCGTAAATTCCTCCCAGTATCGTAATTGACGATGAAGGATTGCACGGCTTCCGTCTTTGAGAATTCGCTAATTGTTTCTAGTGCAGGCGCCGTCAGTTAAACTCCTTAACCGTTTGAAGTGCAAGTTGTAGTAGATTTAAGACTGCACAATTGTCAAAAGTATTATAAAGTCAGCATTTTTACGTGTTCAAAGTTGTTACATAATAAGTTTGAATACCAGATAAATATATATTTATAGAGTAAAAATAATCAAGAAAATGAACAGATCTACACAAATTTAAGTTGAACTATGCTTCAGCAATAGTTGGCGGAAAGGCAACAAAAGCCGGATCCGGAACCACGGCAGTTTTCAGCATTTTGAACGACAAGTGCATAAGCCTTATCCGCCGTAATTGTGGAGCGTTAAATGAGAGAACCTCTAAATGCAGCAAGGATTCCCGTTGACAAGGCAACGCGGTTCCCTCTTATTATTCCCTGCCACTCCATTCGTCCTGCACTTATGTATGTACATGCGTTGCTTTGGGAGCCACTTATTCATTCATGCTAAATTTCGGGACCCAAAAAACCACGCATAAGGAGACCTTTAGATCGATTAAACATCAAATGCGGTGAAACTTCAAAAATATAATTTCATTATTATTAAATTAAAATGTTAAATAAGTAGCTACCCAAAAATATAAATTCGATTATTAATATTAATGATTTTATATACATTAAACAATATCGCTAGAAATCATTTGTCCACAGTACTTGTGCAGCTTCTCCTACCAATTAGTAGAAGTAATAGCATCGTCAAAACTCTTGCACTAAATATAAACGGAACATTGCACATTCACGACGCTTTGCAACCAGCAGTCTATGAAAGAACTTTTGCTCTTTGCAATACATTCAAAATACACATTGATTTTTCGTGTGAATGCTGATCAGATTGTTAAAGAAAACTGAATGGTACTCAATCAAAAAGTCATTTGGATAACATAAAATTAAATGGTTAGTTTAGATATTTAAGCGGGGTCTATTCTCGCGATTCCCTTGAATAATGCCCGAATCAAGCGGTCTGTTATGTTTAATTAATTGACAAGTCTAGTTTCTGTTTTCCTCTTAACCTTTTCAAAACTTAAGCACTTAAGGCAGGTGAAGTTTTCAACTTGGTTCGGCGTTTGTTAATACTGATTTTTTTTTTTTTCCCCAAGGAGTTGCCGAAAATTAATTAAATAAATCTAAGACAAATTGTATTGTTGCTTAAATTTGATTGCCAAAATAACTAACTCCAAAATTGTAATAAAAAATAATTAACGGGAAATTTTGAGAAAACTAATTTTCTGACGCATTTCTGTGGTCTCCCAAAAGCTGAGAGTAATTTAATTGTGCCAATGCACGGGCTTTTCTACTGCTGCCCTTTGTTTTATGGCTTTATTCAGGGTCCTGTGGGGCATGTGACATTTGACAAACGGCAGAGGAGAGAAGGCAAAGGACCATTGAAACGCATTCTATACACATTTGTGCTTTAAAGTTTCATAGAGGAATTAGTTTTAAGTGTTGGTTCGTTTGTTGTTTTATTTAAGCATAATTGTAAGCGAATTTTGTTGCAAGACATCCATGAAAATTCGGAAAGAGATTTTTCACCTCATATGTACAACATAACAAAATAAATACACTTTTTTATTATGTATACATTTTCAAATGTTTTATGTCCCCTAGACTTTGGCCAAGTTTGTTCAACTTGCCAACGCTCAACAAGTTGCGGGGGAAAAGTTCAACTAAAGAAGAAATCACAACCAAACTAAAAAAAAAAAAAAAACAAAACCAAGGTCAGTTTAGTTCATTGCCAGTTTGATTTTGTTGCCTTTTCCGGGTGTTTAAAATTGATTTAAAAAAAAATGAGGTAAGTCAGGGGTGGAAAAGTTAATTGAATCAATAAAGTCAGAAAATCTCAGCATTATGGGTACGCTTTTAAGAAAGTGAAAAATTAGTTTTCTTTATCCTTTTTTAAACTGAAAATAATTTAGGATGCGTGAAAACTTGGACTCTAGTACTAACTTGAACTACCAAAGTGTAGGATGAATGCAATTACTTAGTGGATTATCCTAAATTTGGTTAAGATACGATTCGCAATTTACAACAGAAGAAAGCAAAATCTGCCTTGCATAAAACCAAATTTACATAATTGTACCAACAATGTTGCTAATCTAATCTATTGTCCGATTTCGGAAACATTGTTTCCTTGGCACTCTCCAAAAGTCTCACCTTGGGCAAGCACTAGCATCTTAAGGCTCCTTTCACCGCTTTAGCAGTTCGGGTCGCTTTGCCAGAGAGTTGTTTATGTTTAGGCCCAGGGGCGTAGCACTAAATTATGTTGTTTTAACTTGGCGTAAATGGTCCTTTCCGGTGTTTCGGTGTTTCTAGGTGCTAAGGTGCCCGGAAGCGATGTTTTGCTTAGCTTCCAAGATATTTTATGGTCTCACCCGCCCGCACTTCCCTCCGCACTTTCTTGTTACCCCACGGTTCAGCGGTTTTATTTGCATAAATTAGGTTCTATAATAGAAACTGCAGTAATTCGTTGATGTGCAAATATTTGATTAGTTTAGTAATAACCAAATCTGAACAGGTTAATGTGGTTTAAGTTTATAGAAAGAATGTTTTACAATTTTAGCTAACTTTATAACAATAAAACTAACAACTAGATAGCATAAACCATTATTTTATGTTGGTTTATTAAAAATTATAAACTGTAGAAGCAGGCATGCTATTTTCCCCTGAGGGAAAGAATTTTACAAATTTCCCCGTTTTTGTGATTCAACGCCTTGGGGCCTCGACCGCGACTCAATTTTCAGCGAAAAATATGCGCGAAACCTCTTGCCCTTATCAGGGTTCTTGCCTAGCTGAAGGACAACTTTCCTTCTCTATCATTGGCAATATATGGGCTTGCCTTTGGTCGCCAATTTGAGTGTTTTTGTTTAATAAACAAATAGGTAAGTAAGTAGATTGGAGAAAACGACGCCACCAAGTCGGTGGAAAGTCTACAAAGGGTTTTTCTTGTTCATGTTGCTGTGGCTGTTTGCCTTAATTTTCGGGCGGGGCTCCTTTTATTGGCATTAATCGCAGCCGGGGTAAGGGAAAAGGAAACTGCGACGTGTGAGTCAATATGCATACCTCCTGGACACCACCTCCATACATCCACTCCATAAATTTACGACTCTTGAAGCTTTTAACAACTGTTTGTCCTGCAATTTCCCACAAACGAGACAGAGAAGGAAAATTTATTATTATTTTTATGGGCGCTGCGAATTGCTTTTCCTCATCAAGTTAAATGTGAGGCAGAGTCGAAGAAAGAACGGAAATGCGTGGAAAAAACATCCTGGGATAGGGACACTGACAAACAAGTTTTTTAATAACTTGGCTGGATCTCTGAGTTTTCTTGAAAACTAAAGTGAGTTAGTTTGCATAGCATACTTATAAGCGTACTCGCCGCTGAAAAGTAATTAACTCTGTACCACTCCACTCACAGTACGTCCTTGTTACTGCCACTACACTTTGGCGTAGGCGTGTCTCCGCACACTCCGTACGTTACCCGCGAAAATATTTAAAAAAAAGGAACACCAGCGGCAGCTTAAACTCAATTTGTCACCGTGCTATATACGATGTTAGTTTTCACTACGGGAAAAAGTAGTGAAATTGGACAGTGTGCGTTATGTGTGGGTGCATGGTGGCTACCTGCAATTGATTTTGAATGTCAAAGGGGCTTTACGGTGACCAACAGAGGCCAGATTGGCACTGCATTGGCGATATCATGAACAGAGTTTTCTTTCACAGCGAGTAGTAGTTATTAGATTTAATATATCTGAAAAAAACAATACGTAATATTTCATTTTAAAATTTAACATCCAGGACATCATGGCCTTACCGCTTTATCTTATCCTTCTTTTAACATTTTATTCTTATAGGTAGGTTACTTATATGTTTTTCAACTTTTCACGGTTGATTCAATTTTGTTGCCAATTTACTTGGCCCTTTGCGAAGCCAGCAGTTCAGTCTGTTAGCCAGTTTCTGCACTTTTCCGACCAACTTCTCCGCATATATATTTACAGTTTGCAGTTAAGCCAGCTTTAATTGGAACACTTACGATTGCTCATAATAATCCGTGAGACATATTTTCTGAGTAAAAGCTGCGTTTCTTCAGAAACAACTTACTTACTTACATCTCTTTTAATATTTGTACGCTTGTGCCTGTTAGCTCGAGCTAATTTGTTGCAACTGCAAGTACTCACTTAATTGGCATCATCAGGCTGCCAAGCTGAGTAACATATATAATTAACCAAAACGATAAAGTTTAAAGGATGAGTTTTTCAAGAGTAATAAATAGCCTCGGCTTAAGTTAAGTTAAAAATTTTAACTTAAAATACAAACCAAAGTCAATAGTAAATGTTAACAAGTTATATTTGGAATTAAAATATACATATGTAAATATATTTTTGTTTTGGTTTAATCTGGGCAATTATTTTTTACTTTTAAAATAAAGAATTCTTGTTAAAGAGCGTTCCACGGTCCTTGCGTTCGTTGTGGCTTTCTGCCGCAGCCACACAACGGGTGACTGGCTTCAATGGTTACGCACCGACAGTGCACTGCAGTGTCGAGCGGGATATTAAAAATTGCGCTCACTTGGAAGCGCTTGTTCCTCTCCAGAACAATCCGTAATTCAGGGTCCACAATAAGGGAAGATGCAGTGGGGGAAAAATAACTCATCAGTGGCTATACACAAGTTTACCTTTCCGATTTTTATGCTATAAAAATGAAATTTTTTCATTGCACATACAACCGATCGATAGAAATTTGAATGGGAGGGATGCATTTAAATGCAAATTCGTTTTAATATATTTATTTACCAACGGCAAACAAGTTTTTATAGATTTTTTAATTCCTTGCGATGGGGAAAGCAAATGATTTGTAATTCCTTCAGAGTTTTTCATGAATAAGTTGTGTTTGTTTAATTGAACGGAAATGTGTCCCAGATATGTAGAAAGATAAGAGAATACACATCAATTTGTAGAAAAAAAAAATGAAATTTGTTATAATAATTATTTGTTGAGGTTTTAATACTCGGTTGCATTTTACTTGAAAGTTTTAGCTAAAATATCGTTTAAGAGAGTAAATTTAAGAAATATAATTAATCAAAAATAGTATAGAACAAATAATATTTAAATAAGTACTTTTATTTCTGTACAGATTCCGCTAACAACAAATATATCTTAAAAGCCAGAAGAACGTACATATGTACATGATAGCGTCTGACACAGGATCCACATGTGTATATGCTACCTCAAAATTGGATACCTTGTGGTAAAATTTATTCGACAGAAATAAGTGATAAATCTGCAGAGCTGTTTTCCTGGCCTCGAAAATATCTACACAATATTAAAAACAATAAAACAAACAACAACACAAAAATCAGGTGAGCTAAAACTATTCCAATAATAAGTTAAGTTTTAATTTCAAATTGAATAACATTTTTCAGATTCATTTAATAAAAATAATATTTTACAAACAATTTGTATGAAAGTACCAAGGAAGATTTATTCTAATAACTTATCTTATAATTATTAAAATATATATTTAGTTTTAATTATCTATTTAGTTTTGTTATATCCCTGCAGGGTTTTATAATTTTTGTCAGAAGTTTAAAACGCAGTGTACGAGTAGTTTCCGGCCGTATACATATATATCCTTGATAAACATCAACAACCTAGTCGATCTAGTCATGTCCTTCTTTTTTTCCGTCTGTGCGTGAGTTTTTCCGATTTCTCTCAGTTATTGCTATGTATATATACAAATATGTAGCTGTCACAAAAGCGATTTAATTTAAATAGCAACGGTATACAAACTTGGCTTCCTTTTCCTTCAGAGCAGCCTCCTCCTGCAATGATTATTTCTATGGCGTTTTCTCGAAACCAGGTTTTTCAAAGTGGTTAATAAGTTTTCTTATAAACGAGCTGATCAATCTTGACCGATCTCACCATGGACATTTTTAGGATTTGTTCAGCATATATGGGATTATCGCATGAACTAATGCAGAGACCAGAATATCTAGGAAAGGCTAATAGTTTTTCTTTTACACCGCCAAAATTGCCAAAGCACATCCGTTTTTAAAGATGCGTTCAATATGAGTTTTTTAATATTTTTCAAATGTCAAGTTTGTAAGATGGCCACAGTATACATATAGTAGATACCAGTCACCCGGAATCTTGTTGATCATGGCAGTTCCTTTTCCAGTGTACTTTGCCACTCTATATCTTCAAAAGTAAACATTATTACATTATTTAAACTTTAAAAAAGGTACCTTATAATTATACATAATTATTCAATAATATAAATAAACTTAAAAAAACTCTCTTAAGAAAATGGTATCGTTTTTATCTGCAATAAATAACAATTTGTCATATTTTTTATTGTTTTTATTTTTACTACATTTATTCCTGACAACGACCAATGTTTTACATACTCGGGGCTTACAATTTACTTAAAATGTGCTAATTGCATATTTAACCACATCTAAAAAAATTAACAACATGTGCAAAATTTGTGCAATGAAAACTCGTTCGACATTCTTATACAATATACTTCGCACAAAGGTACATACATACATATATCGTAAATGTGTATAAATATAATTTCCGATGTTATTTCTCAATTTTCAACGTCAGCTGCTGGCTCTACAAACTGGCTCGAATTTCTGCTACTTTCCACGCATCAAAAGGAATTTATTTAAAAATTGTTCGGTATGCGAATCGAAGCATTTGACTTTATTGTGGCCAACTGCTTGTTTCTTTCCTTTAATATTGGTTCTCAATATAAGAAAATGAGCTGGGTTTATTTGTGTAAGTTTAAAGCAAAATAGCACAAATTAAATGGGAAATATTATTAATGTGAAATCAGGTAGGAAAATATCTAAATACCACCCTCTATAAATTTGGTTTCATTAGCAGTAGCTATAATAACACACAATTGTTATTTTATTCAGTTTCCTTTATATATCTTCTAAAAGAAAAGATCTCCATACTTCATAAGCCCGCGCTTAGCGACACTAAACCACAAATCTACCCAAACATAGAGATCGAGCAATGTGTTGCCACTTTATTATGCACGATAAATTAATGATAATTTAAAGATAACTTTTATATAAACAATAAATATCGGTCTCTCGACATTTTTCGCGGTCTAAAAATAGAATGCATACAGTTACAAAGAACGGCGATTAGTAATATGAAACGACGAGACGCCGACTGGTCGGGGCTCCATTGATATAGCTATATATACATACATATATACATACATATATATAAAATGGAAGTATATATCGAATCGAAACATTGATATCAAAACAGGAAAAAATGAGCATTCGTTGTTTATTCATGAGGCATAGCGGCGTGTGTGGTGGATAAAGCTTGAAATACAAATTTTAAGCTGATTAAGCCGAAGGTGTCAGTAGACCTCCAACTCTGGGATTATTCTATGCATACAGAAAAATCTGTGCGAGCTATAAATAACAGCAAACTTTGTAAAATATTTAAGTAATTTAAATTTGTTGTGTTTGCTTGGATAATATGACTGAAAACTGCAAATACTGATGGCTGACTCATCGGTCTAGATGATCCCCATATTCCCGCACACAGCTTTTTAACAATATTTCCCTTTCGCTTTTCTTTATCATCTAGCTCTCTCTGAATTCAAACCCAGAATTGGCAGAATGTGAATAGGAAGTGAAACAGTTTGGTCCCTCCTCTTCGGTTTATCTATTCACTTTCCTCGTAATGCGGAACTCAGCTAAGCCACCCAATTACCATACAATCCGCTGCCGTTCAAAGCAAACCAAAAAGGTACAAAAAGAACAAAACCAAAGCAAAACAGAAAAGAATAGAATCAAAAATCATTCTCTATATGGTCTACTGTTTTGGCTACTCCTTGACGAACAAAATCTCTTGAAATGTATACAGACTTCAGCTGTCATTATTAGCGTAGCAAAAAAAAAAAAAAAAAACAAAACAAAAGAAAACAAAGGCGCTAGGGGAATAAATTTGTTAAGCAGCAATTAAACGTCAATGGCAACACTTGAAAAACGATCCAAAGACGATGGATCGGTTATTTTAGCTCTGTGGAGCGGCCCGGCCCGAGTGGTCTTATAACTGACATTTTCAAGTGATTATATTGTTCAACTCGGGTTTGTTTTCCCTCACCCTCCCCCACAAACTCCCAATACCTTGGGTAATTATTTGCTTTTGTTTGTCGACATCCAATCATTTGGTTATCTTGAGGTCTTATCAAGTGCTTCGACTGTACTTATGTACAATATACAATGTACATATAGCCAGTAATTCTTTTTTGCCTTAACAATTTACGTGAGTGTTCGCGGGGATGATGAATGTGATACGAGTATTACTTTGATTGGGAGGCGAAGGCGCCGGGTAATTAGCTTAAAATTATGTACAAGCCCACATGAATGAAGAGCATGGAAGAGCCGCAGAGTCCATCAATCAATGGAACGTCGGCGACGAGCCGCTCTCCGTATTGTTTGTCGGAGGGGAATTCGGTGGCTATGAGTTCAATGGGGCCTATCAATCAATGAGTAACTTGAGTCGAGCCACAATTCAATTAGCCAAAGAGAGGTCAATTGTATGTGAGTAGGCTGCAAAGACGATCGTTCTTTTTGCTAAGCTTTAAATTAGGAAATTTAAATATCTTCATTGGAAACTAATGTAATTTGATAGTATTAATCAAACAATTTAAAATTTTAAAGTAAAAGCCGACTCCCAGTATACTTGAAGAGTATTTGATTGGGCATCATTGTCGGATATTTTAGCTAAATACCAATTAATTGGATAAGTCGGAAAGGAAAATCAAGGCAAAACATTCGAACATTCAGTTTGGTTAAAAACAAAAGATGCCTGAACAACCAAAAACCACATATCATAAAGTGTCAGATTTGAGTTTTTTTTTTATTAATTTTTTGTTGTTGTAGATTTGATGTTTTTGAATGTTTGTCTTGTGACCTGGAAGTCAATGGCAATTGGTAGATTGAGTGGTTGCCAGCGACCTGCGGTAGAAGAGGTGACGCCAGTTGGGCTGGGCACGTTTCAGGCAGATCTCTTCTTTTTTGGGTATTTGTTTTGTTTTTTATATGCCGATTGTAATCTTGAAAAGACCTCAACTGCTTAATTAATGCGTTTTCGCTTTCTACTTTTTCGGTTGTCGCGTGGCCAGACGACAGTGACTAATCAGAAAATAGAAATGTGTTTTTTTTTCGGGGCTTCTCAGCTTGTTGCCTTCTTTTATGTTATTTTTTTTTATCCAACAATTCTTCCTGGGGGGTTAATTGAGAGAGACCAGACCGCCTGCCTTTAGTTCGGCTGAGTTAAGTTGAGTAAGCAAATTGCATTAATTTGTGTCTTATTATTTAATAACAAAATAAATAGACAACGGCCGACAGCGAATTGATAGAGTGCTCGAATGAGAACGAGAAGTGGGTGTTGTGTATTTAGCACTGCCGGCGCTGCTTACTGAGCAATTATTTTAATCCCATTCAATTAGGAATCAACCGAACCGAATGGCGCCGAACCATAACACGTACACGTTTTATTCCGAATCCCCCGTTTTTGGTCATTCAACTGCGCTTAATCCTAGGTTCATTTGATGCTGAACGTTATTTGACGAAAATCAATTTTCCCTCGATTTGTTGTTCTTCAAGGTTTTTTCGCAATTTTCCTAATCCTTAAAGCCATGGAAATTCTTGAGAATTTTAATTAAAAATCCTCAGATGTTTATACCCGGTAACTCAAGGGGTGGCTCGTACTACCAAATAACTGTTGGGGTGGGAGGTCATACAAACAGCTAGAACTATTATTTCCATAGAAAATGAAAAATAGTACATCAAATTTATATTCATACCAAAGCAGAGTATCTACGCTTATGTAAAAGTTAGTAAATTAAAGTGACAACATTGTATAATTACTATAATAGTCTGAACAGACACAGTAACAACCCTAAAAAAAAAACAAAGCCATGTTTTAAGCTAAATCTGCAATTCATATTTTTATTTTTGTTAGATTATAAAACTCGCTATATTTTTATCTTAATGGAACTCACAAGGCTTTGCGTACATGATATCTCACAGTCGAGAACACCAGGCCGTAGCTTTCTTACTTGCCCCTTAAAACTTTTTCCACTTAACTTGTTTTTCAGCTCTTTATTTTGTACTCTCATATACTTGTATATTTGATTTTTTCATGCATTAATACATACTTGCATTTTTCCAGTAACCGAAATTTACATAACTTTCTGACTTGTACAAACCGAATATCATGATGACTTTATTTTTTGCTGCCATTGCAGCAATTTTTATTTCGTTTTTGCAGCACAAAATTCGCTGTTTGTTTATCGAACAATTTTCATTTCAAGTTCGAACGGGATTTTCATACTCAACTGTTGCTCCATTATTATATTCAGGCAACCCATAAAACCATAAATTTCGCATTTATTATAGGACACACGTGTGTATGTTGACACAAAACTGGCTGTTTGTGGTTAAAGGTCTTAGTAACAAATCGATTTCGGTATTGTCAAATGTGTGTTAGGGGGGGGAAATGGTAAGAAAGCCCGCTTGCCGGCCATTATAATGAGAGCGCATTATTTGAGAGACGATTTTTATCGCACATCTATGTATGCTCACATATGTATGTGTTGTGTATACTATAAATATGATTTTATGTGCGAAAATATTCCAATCAATTGAGGAGCAGGAGAAGGCACTGGCGTTCGCCTTATCAGCCAACCCTCAAAATAAAATCGAATAAAAACTGAGCCGCGATAATGCCTGGGCGGGCACTGGAGTGCCAGCCCGGTATAGTATACCATACATATGTATATTAGTATCGTCCATCAATTGTCGGCTACAGATCTTTTTTTAGTCGCTCGACCAGCCAAAGTTTCGGCGTGTGTTGATGACACGAAACTTATTAATAAAACATCGGCCCTATCAGTGGCGAATTCAGAGTTTCCAATCTTGTACTCGTTTCGGAATCTTGGGTTTTATGCACGCTATATATATCGGTATAGCTTGGGGATTCGACTCAGAACAAGTCCGACGTTGCCATTTGCTGTTTGCATATCGCTTTGCCATTAATCGCTCTTTTTTTTTTTTGTTTAGGCAAACAACAACAACCAGACGACAAATATGAACCAAGGCATACAACAACAAAGGTTATTTTTAGATTGGAGTATTTATAAATGGCCTTGGGGATCGGCTCAGGGTCTCAGAAGGGGGCAGAGGGGAAAGATTGAAATAAAGAGACAGAAAATCATTTAGTCTGAGATCGGAATTGTGCGACAAGCGTTCATGTTTTAATTTATTTTCCGAGGATTATGCTAGGACGCACGTGGTTTTTCTCTTACGGTTTTGATGCTGATCTCTTCCAAATGAAAATTAATTATTTCAAAGGTTCTCATTGGGTAAAGTTTTTAACGATTTATCAACCATTTTATGCGGTTATATGTTTGGAAAGAAAAATTAGCAGTCTAATTAATCAATTCCTTACGTCTACGCTGTGTGCATTTAATTGTGTTATTTCTATTGCATAGATTAATAGGAATGCCCAGAAAATTAAATTAAATTAATATTTTTTTAAATATACATACGCACATGTTTTGAATATTATAAAACTCAAAAGGCTCTAAAGGGTGGATAACATAAATCTATAAACATAACGATCTGAAAAAATGTATTTATTTGTGAAAAATTTCTTTATTTTAAACACCTCCGGTAATACTTTTGTTATAAGAACGGTTTTTTCAATTTGCTTTTTGGAAGGGTAAACTAATCTTGGCTTCCCGAAGCTTGCTTCCTTCCTTGCTCAGTTTCATGGCAAATACTTGATTTGTAGTTGCAATTTGTCCGGCTGAAAATTGTTATAATTTCTTGTTAGAGTAATATAATTAGTTAACAGATTCCTTTTCCTATAATCATTAAAGTCACAACATTTTGAAAAATGTCTCTTGCATTGATCAACTTTTTTACAAAACGCCTCATGTTTAATTTAAAGCCTTTCCAGTTAATGATGCTGTCAATTTCTTTCAATTTAAATCCAATTCCCCGCCACCATCTGCGAATTTCAATCGCAGACGTCATAAAAGTTTTTCCCTGGCTAGACTTCATTTAACTTTCTAGACAACTAAAACAAGGAATTCACTTCCTAAGTTTCTCCCCTTCCTAGAAAAGAAATGGTACTTTATATTATGTGATAAGGGTTGATAATTAAATTGTGAATAACAAATATAGCATAAAACATTTGAATTTAGTTTCGGAGAGTTTCGTAGACTTGGAATGCGAACTCTCGGACATAGAGCAGAGAATAAACTGGGCTGGAATGAGCCATTTAACTGGGCAGTCTCTAGTTGGCGTTACTAATAATAAAAATAATAATAATAATACCAGTTAAACCACTTTGCGTGCAGTGGCAGACTCCGAGGCAGCAGCAGCGGCAGCATCAACTTGCATGGAACTTGTTAAATTGTTAAACCCATCTAGCCAGGCCAGCCCCAAGTAGTCGAGGCAGGCATTGAGCCAGGCAGCCACCCTGTCACCCAAACAAACGCAAACTGGCCAAGAAGGCAAGGACAGCTGGGGAGCAAGTGGCAAACACACTTCCAAAAATGGATTAATATATATTTTAGATAATAAAACTTTTACATCCTACATAAAGTAATAATTTCAAATTATAGTCCTGAAAGTGTATAACAACCTTGCTTAGTAACAAATAGAATCGTTATATTGTGTGCGGAATTTGAAAATGTTTTGTGCAGTGTATCAATCCAGATGTGAGGCTGCAACCACGAGGCGGCGTCGCGACGCATTGGCTGGCAAATACACTTGAGAGCCTGCGAAGGATCTCCATCGATGAAATAGAAAACATTTCTAATGGCGGGGGACGTAAGGAGAGAAGTGCTGAAACTGGATAATCTTGATAGTCGAACTCTCTGTTCGCATTGATTAGCTCTGGAGTAGATCCTATTGAGCCAGAATATTAGTTGGGGGACTCTAACCAGTTTGGGACAGGCCCGGGTGAGTTAGTAAGTGCACTGGAAAAAACACTAGCGATGCTTGATGCAAAATGAAAAGCCTTACTTCAACAGCTACCAATGTATCTTATTTTCTCCTTTTTTGGGTTTTTATATAAGTATTGCTAAGCGAATAGATGACCCCTCAAAGTAGGCAAGAAGTATTTTTGTACATATTTTGAAATTCCATTCACAATCAGCATCGCTTTGGAGGCTTGTCATGTTAATTTAGAGAATTTGAATTCTCTGCTCTTTGACTTGAAGTTGATGTGGAATTTAAAGTATTCACTGCAAGTGCATCGTGGCATTCTATTTGCCAAGCAAATGGATTCCGCCTTTGACGCTATTTTCGGGCGCAACGGAAATTGTGCTTCCTGTTTGCCATTGAACCCTTTTTTCTGTGGGCGGGCGCTGTAAACCGAAGGACGAGGACGAAGATGCGGACAAGGTTTTGAGTCCTAACAAGAGATGAGCAGAGCTTTGGCCCTCGTTTCTGGTATTCGCTTGATTTGTCTTTGCAGTTTTTGCTTTTTTGCATTATGTTGGAGCGGTTGTTGCTGTTGTATCTCGAGTCTTTTGGCGGCCGTTGCACATGTGGCGCGTATTCAGGTATTTCCCCACGGTCTATTTTTAGAAAATCCAGTTTTTTGGCAGCACCAACACAGCAGCGGCAGCTCCCAAGTCTGCTTTGCATGGAAGCGAGACTGCGACACCGACTTGCACCAGAGATTGCTGGCTTCTCCACTCATAACTCCGTCGCTCATAAATGTTTCGCGGCCGTTTCCTTCTCCACAGAGTTCAGGCTGAATTTTTTGGCAACGACCTCAAAAGTCACTGCTACTAGCCCTTCACTTTCACACGACCCAAAATTGTAGCCGAGGCAGCTGGACCCGCTCCCCAGAAATGGACAGGCCCAGTCGCTGCCCCTCACCTTTCCCTGGGGGTCCTGCCTCCTCTCCCTCTCTCTACACTTGAAGAATTGAAACTCTAAATGCCGCAATTATTTGTGCTTAATCGAACTAACCATCAGATTTATACCGATTGCCAAACAGCAAAGGAAAACTCTTTATATTAATAGGCATTATAGTTTAGGGAGTACATTTCTTTGACTGTACATTTTCAAGTCTGTTACTCTATGGTGTTTTGGGCTGTGCCTTGCTTGTTAAATGCCAAAGCTGCCGTCATGCGTTGTCTCCTTTTACGGCCAGAAAAACGGCGCCTCATAATGGAGGGGAGTCAAGGAAAGGGGGACTCGAGCTGAAGCTGGAGTTAAAGTTGCAACTGAAGCTGAAGTGGATGGTGCTGTTAAGGCCATGGCATGCAAGGAGCCATTCTACGGTTTAGTCCGCAGACAACACACACAGCCCCGTCACCCATCGTCATCATCATTACCATCAGCAACGCTTTGGCCGCTTTGAAAGTGAAATTTGTATCTGTAACACATGTGATAACAATGTGCCGCCATATGCACCTCATTCCGCGTTAACCATTTCTCAGTGCGAGTGAGAATGGTTTTAAAGACCCATTGGGGGAAATCAGATTGAGGATTAAACATTGTTGAGCGAAGAGTCAAAAAGTTGACTTATTTTAAAGTAGTCCTTGGTTTGGAAACTAATTCGAGGTAAGGGAAAACATTCCTTGATCAAATTCAAATTAAATTTAAACAAAGCACCTCCTTTTACATTCAGATGCAGGCATGTGCCTAATATAGCTACACTTGAAGGGACTGCAGCTTTTGTTTTCAATTTAAGCTTGAAGTCACATTTACTCATGGTTGGTTGTCGATTGTAGTATGATTTACCAGCTTGCAACGAAGAACTCTTCGGAATGATTCCGGTTCGGACAGCCCGAAACAAATGCAGAACTTCAATTCATCCCTGAGTAGATGAGACTTTAAATATTTTAGCTGAAATCATCAATAGAGTTCCCCTCAAACTTTGCTGCTTATTTTTTTATTATCAACTCTTTTCCGTACCCAGCAATTTCAGCACTGTATCGGACATTTTTTTCGTTCCTCATGAAGAAGTAGACTTGTTTGCCTCATTTGGTTTTCGTTTGTTTGGCGCCCATGAAATTGTTATTGTTACTGAGTTCCGTTTCAATTTCATTCAACAATTGTACACCGTTGGTATTTGGCTATAGATGCCTGCTTTCAATTCGAATCACGGACCTTTCCATTAACATAGTTGTAGAGAAGATATTTGCAACAGTTAAACTGTTCGCTTGCGTTGTAATTTGATTGAACCGACGAAGGACGACGATCTGGTAAATGTATTAAGCCTCTTTTCAGGTCTATAATTCGTGCACTCAGAGAAATAGAATGTTATGCTACTATATATACTTATGTCGAAACCTTGGTTTTCTCATAAGAATACAACATAAAACACCTAATATTGAATAGGTTTCAGGGGAACAAAACGATTTTTTTATTTAATGCTATCTCAATTTGCTCATAAATGGATACCCACTTGTTAGTGCTATATTTTCCGCTTACTGGCCTGTCCCTACACATATATTACCTCTGTGTGCCATAGGCAATGCAATCACGTAGCCTGACATGAGCTATGCGCTTTTCAACCCCCATCGCCCCAACTGCCAAATCTCCATCGGACTCGGTTTTCATGGCATGTCCTTGTGGCTACGACGCTATGTATCGGCAATGACCACACCAAGACGGCCATTCATTTTTCATATCCGTTTGACAGGACGCTCCCATCCACTGCCACTTTGGCTTCATCGATGAAGTGTACACTTTAAAGACGTCTTCTTTCTTCATGTTCCTTATTTCTAATTAGAAATTATACTTCCCCGGCAACTTGAGCTCAAAGGGCGATGAAACCAAATTACTCATTTGGGCCCAATAATCAACTAATGGTGGCCACATATCATCCCAACTAAGGCCCATTTATTGCGTTCTTTGAACCCTCTGCCTAGGCTCTCCATGTGCGGGCTCTGTGTGTGGTGAGATAATGTTTCATTGTGTGACATTTTTTTTTTTGCGATGGGACTCTGTCGGTTTGCCCTTTTGTGGGGTTAACTTGTTGATGATTGATAGCAGAAACAGGATTTAAAAGGGGTGTTTCTGTGTGCGTTGGGAATGTCCTTGAACCGATTGCTGCCGAAATAAATAACAAATACTCGTAAATCGAAAATAAATAAAATCACGTAAAGGAATTGGAGTCTACCGAGTGGCTTGGCTTTAAATATTAAGCAGCAGCTGCTACGTATTTATATTCAAAGCTTCCTTTTGCATTTCGTTTCATTTGCTATTAAAAGTAATTTGCTCAGCTGGTGAAGTGCATTTAAAATATTTAAGTTATTATAGAGGAGAACCAATTTATTCCTATATTGTCTTAATTGTACAACTTTAAGACGTGTAACTTTTTAATGTTATTTTGAATATTCCTAAATATTTGAAAATCGGCAGAACCTGGTTGTTTCTAAACGAATACATATTATTTTGAGGTTAATCGCTTATAATGAGTTTATCCAATATTGATTAATCGCAATAACAAGTTAGATTAGATTATTAGTATGATCTATTATGTATAAACGAATCTCTTGAAGTTTCATTTAACTAACTTTCTTTGTAGTTATTAATTTGGAGCTTTAAAAAACGAATTAAACAGTTATGCCTCCTCGTTATTTTCCGAATTGTTTTCACTGTAAGGTGTGCATTTATCCCCCTTGGAGACTCATTGGATATCTCATTGCTCGAAAAGCTCAGCTCGCTCCAGGAAAACCCCCGGCGGTGAAGTCTGTTTGCTAAAATATGTAATGTCGCGTTGGTTTATCCACTGGCCAATGGATTGTCGTGTTTGCGTCTGGTTTCTATTTTTAGTTTTCGCGTTTTATTTTTAGACAAGCAGACATTATTTAGTTGTACATATACATCCATATGCACACACACGTGGAGCGACAAACAACTTCGACTGAAAAGTGCAAAACAGGCGGTTCCACGCCCATAAATAAATGCAACTGCAACTTGTTGCGTCGCGGGGAGAAGGGGAAATGCTGGGGAAAAGTGGGGAGCGCAGCCAAAGAGAGGCACTGAGAGAGCGCGAGGGAGAGAAAGAGCGGCAAAGAGAGAGCGAAGAAAAGAGCGACCCACGTTGCGGCTACGCGATATTTCTGTTACACAACTTGAAGCTGCTTGTTTGTTTATTTGTTGATTATAACTGAGTTCTCTGTCTGTCTCGCATTGACCATTCTCTCTCTTTCTCAGCTTGGGGCTCTCCGGCTTCTTTCCACATACACACTTACGTATAACGTTAAACGTTTTATCACGTCTTTCCGATTCGTTTTCTTATATTTTCTTTGATATGTGATTCTATTTTTAGCCCCACTCTTTGGCTCTCTGTTTACTTTATAAATATTTAAATTGTTGTCACGTACGAAGTTCTTAATAGGTTACGTTATGTGTTTATTTAACTCATTTTGATTAGAAGTCGAGAAAAAGTACAGCGGAAACACGCGCGCCGTGAACTCGTCCTATATTTTTAGTTCCCGTTACAAAGTTCAACTTTTACTCTTTAAATTTGCTTTTTTTGTTGGCGGAGCGACCCGGCATAGCCGGGCCGAAAGGCAAATAAACAACAACAACGACAACAAAGCCAAAATCCCCCACGCAGATGTTCTAGTCTTTCAAATTAATTGTTTACTCAAGTGTAATTAGGTAACCGAAATAATAAATAAACAAATATGGACACATCAACACACACACACTCACGCCCTCGGGGTAAATACGTATTCATAATTAAATAATTTTTAGTGTCATTATTTAACTCTGCATAAACTAGAAAGCTAATTTGGTTAGACTTTACCAGCTGTGCAAAAGTTTCGACTACAAAAAAATAAACTGCGTATTGGAATTTCAGAAAAATAGTTCAGAATGAAAACTTGGCTTGTATTGAGTTTAAAGTTGATAAAGTGACTTGCAGAAAGCGGAAGCTGCCTAAAGAAATCTGAACTCAGAAGTCTACATCTGAGAAAGTAATTATCAGAAAATCACACTTAATCTGGTAGCTCTAGCGTTTAAAGTCACCGAGATCTGTTGTCTCAGACTTTGTAGAGTCAGAGATGCCCCTTCTGCCTGTATAAAAACCGTACATTGAGTTCGTTATTTATTAGTTGATGGTCTATTATAAATTTTGAATTTCATTATCTAAAGGCCCAAAGATATAAATTAGGATATTGTACACTTGGAATTTAGATCCTGATTGCTCCCTGAAACAGGTTCTCCTAGTCTCCCCGAACGTTGGGAATGTGCACTGGAAAGAAATACAGTAGCCCGATAATTAGTTTCAAGACCTTGGAGTTTTCATCTTGACCGATTTCTTCATCTCTCCAGCGATCTTCCGAATAGCTGGGGGATAGCGCTTGGACATCCCGGGCTGCGAACTGAGGAAGGAAATCTCGAAGAGCGAGGGCCGGCTGGAGTAGACGTTGTGCAGCATGCTGACGAACCAGAAGAGCAGGTCGTCCATATTTTGCAGTGTGCACTGGGCAAATACGGCGCCCGCATCTCGTCCGTGTTGGTGCGAGTCGAAAAGGGCGACGATTGATGCCCGGAAATCGAAGGTCACCATCACCGTTCGACTGTCTGCGATTATGGCAGCGAACAGGTGCGAGGGCGAGCCTGTCTTCTGGAATACTGGCAGCGTCGCCTGGAATAGCCGCGACAGCTGCACGGCCACGTTCCTATTGTACATCGGATTGGTGGGATCGGCTTCCATGTGCGTGTAAAACCACTCCTCCAGCCGAAAGTTCATTTTGTGCTGCGAGCGAATGGCCGCTATTGCGTCGGGAATGTTTAGGTTGATGTTCCTGGCCTGTGGCGTGTTGACGGTGATCACATTGTGGTACACGTTATTCCCGTCGTTCATCGCGTTCCCAAAGAGCTCCCATCCTCGCATCGGCAGGTCGGAAACCCTGTGATAGAAGCGCTCCGCCTTGTCCACCTTGTCTGCCAGGATCAGGGATACCAGCGTACAGGAGTTGGTTCCACTCTGCTGAAACTCGCCAAAGCGCGACTGGCAGAAATCGCGCGGGAACCACCAGATGTTGAGGTTGTCGATCTGCTCGTGGATGGCCATGGCCCTGGAAGATTTGCAGGTGGTGCTCGCAACCCCTCGGTGTCGAACCCTAAGATTACGACTCCGTCTTCCAATCCTGCTCTTGCCGATCCTGCTGCTCCTGCGGCCCAGTGGTAAACCCGGCCCTGTCCCCAGTTGGCCGCTATCACATAATTCACGCCTGTAATAACTTTTCGGCCTTACAGCGAGGGAGTTGATACAGATCGGTATCCGGGGACTGCCTCCTGCGGCAGCAACTGGCTCACTAACTTGGAATCGGGCCAGGGTTCTATGTGAAACTCCTTTCCAGTACACTCTCGCGGGATGAACGGCCTCTCGATTTCAAGCAAACATTGAATTTTTAGTGTCTTTCGCCGGAGGAGTGTTAGACGGATAAAGAGGGAATTTTTAAGTCGGAGAAACAAAAATTTTTTAGACCAACAACTGACAAAAAACGGACATGATGTTAGATTTGAGACCAAATGGAATCTGATCATTTATCAGAGAAAGTCGGACACAAATTGAAAAGTGAATGCTTGATTCATTTTTCAATTTAACAATGAATTTGACTTGTAAACCCTGCACGTAATTATAATTATATTATGAAGCTTTTAAAGCAGTAAATTGAGCAATACCAATCGAGTCGAATTAGACATGTCCTATTTCCGTCTTATATATACTCACTGAACTAATCGTATCTAGTACTAAACGAAAGGATTATTTGGTTTTTTGCTTATACTCGGTTGCCGCAGAGTATTAGGTTATTATAACTTAGTGCCAATTAAAAGTGCATCCTACTGGCCAAAATGGACTTCTTAAACATTTGTAGGCCACATAAGCTAATGATCAATTAGTCAAGTTGGAATTTTGTAATAAGGATAAGAAAACATTGTAATTTGTACAGAAGTTTAATAGCATTTTATTAAAATCGGATGATAGGCATCACCGGTGTTAAAATTTGTCTATTTCCATTTCGGTTGCACAGCACATTGACTAACTTTAGAGGGTTAGCCGGTTTTTATACCCTTGCAGGGTATTATAATTTTGGTCAGAAGTTTGCAGCGCAGAGAAGGAGGCGGTTCCGACCCCATCAACAGCCGAGTCGATCATATAGCAAAAAGCTAATTTAAAAATTTAAATATAAAATACTGATGCTTAGTAGCTGGGTCTAACTAATCTAAATTATATTTGAAGACTTTTTTTTGTACATGTGACAATATGTATGCATTTAAAGCGTCCTGAATGATGAATAAATACATAAATATATCTTCTTCACAATTCTCGTGAAAGATACGCTTTTTGAATGTGATTTCCCACTGTTAGTCCATGATTTAATTACCGATGTTTGTTTGTTCTTTAATCCCTAATCCGAATTCTGGGAAAGCGCATATTATCATTTCAGTCGCACTCCAATTACATACATAAAAACTAGGAAAGTCTTGTGTTCTTCTTGGAAACGCGTTTCGCATTGTGTCAAAATGCTTCGCAAATATTTAACAGTGGCGCCCAAAATAAGCCAAGAAGTTCTAATTTTAAATTGCAACATTGGAAAAAGAAACAAAAATAAATCCAGGAAACAAATACATATCTATGTACATACATACTTATGAGAAGTGTGTCGGATATGCTAATTTATGATGGCGTAAGCATTTTGGCGATTTTTGTTGATTGAGATTGGGGAGCGCCAAAGATTGTTGGCAAACCCGTAGAGATCTTGGATATCTTGAATTTTTATGTCATTCGGGATTGGCCAAAGCTAGGATAATTAAATAAATTCACTTTAGCTAGCATTTCGGCCAGCATAAGTTTATAAATGCAACTAGTTTGCTAAAAGTTCAACTTAACCCATCTAGAAAATGTATCATGAAAGTTAAATCTGTTAAAATTTCGCACTTATTTTGCATGGCCTTTGCATTTCTTTTATGCTTTTAATTAAATTTACACGTGAGCCAGTTAAAGCGATGTCGAAGAACGATGGACAAAGTCATCATCCATCCAACCACCCAGATCTGTAATTCAATCCCGGGGAATAAGCTTTCCCGCCAACACAAACAATCAGGACAATGGGTAAAACCTGTGAAGGGAGGGAAATGTTGACGTGGGCAGGATAATGGCAGACAAATGCAAAGATAAAATAGCCAGCGATATATATTTAATACCTCAAACAAAATTGCATAATGACAAAATCAACGCATGCATAATTAATAATAACAAGCAGTGCACACAACACTGCGGGGGCAACGTGGGAGGATAAATAGAGCTGCTGGATGGAGATGGCTTCCCCAGTAACCATGGCCACTGGCACATGGCAAAGGACTGAAACGACTGTAAAGGTAGAGGAACAGGGAAAACCCATATTAGTTATATAATTAAAATTAAAATGAAATTTAAATTAATTAGACATTTTTTTTAATTGTGAAAGTAGGATAATATCGGCGGATAATATTTTAATTATTAATTTTTTCTTGGCAGGTTGCGGTGAAGCGGCGAACTCTCTAATTAATTTTGTTCTATTTTTATGTCGTCACTTAATTAGAAATTGTCGGAGCTCATTTTAGTTGCAAAAAAATGGTTGAGTTGACCATTGCAACATTTGACATTTGCTTGCGTGGGTACTTGCCTGGCATCCTGTTTCTGGAGCACTCCAACGTCAGTTTTTTCTTCGACATCCTTGCCATTTCACTGTAGCCCCAGCTTATTGCTAGACTGAGAACAAAAAGCGCCACATTCATTTGGCAATTTAAATAGAGATTATATCAAATTGTATTCTTAAATAATACAAATCGTATTAATCTAAGAAGAATGGAAGTTTCTTATTTTCTTCTTGGGGCAACCCTTCAAGGGTGGAGCTATAGGACAAAAATTTAGGATAAAAACACCAATTAAAAGAAAAATTAAACTTCATGTGATTATTTCTGACTTCTTTCGACTTCTATGTATATATCCTGCAATAACAAAAGATTTCAAATTAAGTTGCATTGCAATGTGCCAGGGACAAGTAGTGTAGAAAAGGACATGTCTAGATCGAATCGGCTGTTGATGCAGATGAAATTATATTGAAATGATTATACTCTGCGTATCTTTTCGATATGGTGACTTTATTTTTCTCTCTGTCCTGTCAGTGGTCTGCTTCTTTGTCAGTTCGTTCATCTGAATCAAGCCAAGTGTCTGAAATGCGTTCGGGATGCTGTTTTCTATTTGTGTTTGTCTTTGTCAAACATGCATTTTTATTATGCAAAGGACGTCCTCGTCGTTTTCAATTGCATCCTCACTTAGCCCCGGTCCTGGTCTTTGTCTAATCTCTGTGTATTTCTCCTATTTGCAGTGTGAGACTCTGTTGGAACCCATAGGCGTCGCGCTGAACGGCCCCCGGCCTAAGGGGCCATGACGCGTTGGCCCTTTAATCTACTTCTCTTGCTGTCGGTGGCGGTACGCGACTGTAGCAATCATCGCACGGTTCTCACAGTTGGCTACCTAACGGCTCTCACTGGCGACCTCAAAACGCGCCAGGGGCTGGCCATATCCGGCGCCCTGACAATGGCCCTGGATGAGGTAAGAATTGGAGGTAATTTAGATTTAAGTAATGAGAAGTGATTAAAGAATAGTTGAAATATTTGAATATAATTTAAGGTGTTTAACAAGGTATTTTCCCCTCCGAAGTTGAAGTTATAAAAAAACCTATTTTTAGATTATTTTCTTATTGGATCTTACTAGTTTCCCTTATATACAAGTTAATCAAAAAATTAATGAATGACTTAGAAGATAAACAAACTTTTTAAGACACTTTTGTTGTGAAACACTTCAATTTTTTTTCCGGTGGCAGGTCAACAAAGATCCCAATCTGCTGCCAAATGTGACGCTGGACCTGCGCTGGAATGACACCAAGGGTGACACGGTACTGGCCACCAAAGCCATCACCGAAATGATATGCGACGGCATCGCCACCATTTTCGGGCCGGAAGGACCTTGCTATGTGGAGGCCATCGTCTCACAGAGTCGCAACATTCCAATGATTTCCTATGTACGTATTTTGAGCCCGACTCGATACGGATCTGCTATTTCACCCTTCCATGGTCACAGACACTCTCATGCAACACATTTTTCATACAACTAAATTGTAAATTTCTGGTTTCATCATCGTACTCTTTTTCCTTTTTGATAGAAATGTGCAGAGTACCGTGCATCCGCCATACCGACGTTTGCCCGCACCGAACCGCCAGACACGCAGGTGAGTAAACAGGTAGCAACAGGTGGCCAAGATGGGTGGGCAATGGAAAGTGGGAGCTCGGGAAGATAAAATGCTTTGCCTAGCCATCCTTGCGGTGTCTGTGTCGCTTGGCAGGGCGAGCTATTTAGCCTTGGCTTATCCTCAAACCGAGAACAACAAAAGGCAACAGGAAGAATGCAAAGGAAACTATAAGGATGTTAAAATAAAATAATATGGCGTAAATCCAGAATAATGAATTCGTTGTGTTCATAGTATTTTCTACATTTTGAACCATTAAATTCAAATCGTGTTTTTATAAAATTATAATAGTTAATAAACATTACTTAGGACGGCCTTAAGAAAAGGAAATTAAATTTGGCGTTGAAAGTGTCAATTCATTTTAATCAATTATTAAAAATTGCTTACTATAATCATTTTGTAAATATTTAAACAAAATATATTTAAATCAAGCTAAATCAATAACTCAGCAAGTAGTTAGGCATATTCACAGTAATTTTGTTTGTTATGTTATGATATATTTATTATATTATTATATTCTTATTGGCGGTTAACTTCTCTACACCCATAAGTTAAAGGTCACTCCAAATCAAAGGCAAACTATAGTTATGTACATACATTCATTCGTAAATATGTACATATGAGCTGTTTACGTACGTTCCTCGTAATCCTTTGGTATTTCTCTTGAAACACATCTTATATGGTACACGTCACATTTCATATTTTTCAGGTCGTTAAGTCACTGATTGCCCTGTTGCGCTATTATGCGTGGAACAAGTTCTCTATTTTGTATGAGGACGTCTGGGCTCCCGTGGCGGATCTGCTTAAGGATCAGGCAATGGAGCGGAACATGACCATCAACCACAAGCAGTCCTTTATAGACAATCGGGCCAAATGCTGCGAAAAGTTTATGGACTGCTGTCGATCTGGGTATTGGTATCAGGTAAGTTCTTAGGAGAGGTTTGGATTCGCTATAAATACAAAAATATAACAAAAGGAAAGTAAGCAAAACTTAATTCAAACTAATCAAAAATAAAACAAATAAGATGTATGTATGTAAATAAGGAAAAGTTCGATACGAAACTTCGACCAAAATACATGATATATGATATATTTATATAATATGTTCATTTTAGTACACAGAAAAAATTATCGTGGGTAAATCCAACCATTTCGTGGGTTAAAAGGCAACAACCTAAATCTTGGGTTCCATGGACTGTACGCTGCAGTATAACGACGTAACGCGTTACGTAACATGTACTGCTCTACAGTAAATGGAACCACGATTTTGCGGTTAAAAAGCGCCAAACCACGAAAATAGTGAAATACACTATTTTACTGTAGAAACTGCACCCATTGTTGTGAAAGAAGTTTTTATTGAAATCTGTAATTATAGAGCTACAAATGGTTATTAAATTATATAAATTAGTGTATAAATCCTATTAAAAGCCAAATAAACTTACATTTCCTGATCCCCGGCCGGGATTCGAACCCATGTCTCAGAATTCACAGACCGCCCGCTTACCAACTGGGCCACGCAAATACATACAATACCAAGGGAAAAGCAAAAATATATCTATCTCTCTCTCTCTCTGAGCTAAAAATAGATTTTTTTTTTCGTAAAACCTATTTAAGTGTGCCCGAAATCGTTTTTTCAAGAAACGCTTGCATAATACTAGAAGTTTAGAAATATATACCAGAATTATACCAGAAAGTATTTTAGTGGGCAAAGAAGGTTCTGGATTTTAATAAAAAATTTAATAAAATTAAAAAAAATTGTCGATAAAGCTTATAATTTATTTGCTACTTAGCTTGGGAATGCAAAAATACATAGCCGAGACCAAAAAAGAACAAAAAATACATAAAAGTTATTACGAAAAACCTACAGTATTTTCACTGCAGCTGACAGTCACGACAGTTCGCAAAGCCAACAACAAAAAACACACCGAGTCTCGTACGTAAGGGTGACTGTAATTGACTGTCATATAAACTGTCGTGCAGTCACCAAATCCAACAACAAAATACATGGACAG
>VNJY01006252.1:0-11173 GCA_008042715.1 Drosophila bocki | reverse complement strand
CACGTTACCAATGATCCCAGATTACCTGCATCTCATTGGAACGATATATCGTCGTTTCAATATAGTTGATTCACAATTGCAAACATTTTTTGAGGATGTAAAGGTGGATCCGAATCCCAATATTAATACGTACATTGACAGAATTCCGCAAAAAGCAAAAGAATTTTTTAAAAAGATTTTTGAGGATTGAAAGTGCTGGAAAATATGAAGAAGCAACAAATCATAAATTTTAGCGAGGCGAACACGGCCAAATTGCAGAGTATTGGAATTTTATGGAGGTACTCTATAGCAATGGCTTGCAAGGAAGCCAGCATTTCTGACATTGGCGGCATTATCCGAATAATCGGCTTACTTGTCGCGGAAAGACAGGAAAGTAAGTATTATTAAATTAATATTTTTATTATTATTTATATATACATATGACGACGATCCATCATCGGAGTCCTCAACTAGACTTTCGGCGAAACGTTTTCTGGCACGTGGCATGATTCCTCGATTTCACAACCAATCTGCTTGCGACTCAAAAACGCTGTGACATTCCTTTTCAATTCCTTTTTACCTTCCAACACACATGCAGGTGTGGTGAGTTCTCAGAAAACAAAAGAGTGGCAAAAGAGTGTATGCCTCGCACGAAAGAAGCAATAAGAAATGAAACAAGTGTGTACCCACAAAATCGTTATAATTTGAATTATCTTTTATTATTTACAGAGCTCCGAATTATAGGCAACTAAAAATCTTAATTATTTATAATTTCGTATTTTTTTTGTCTAAAAAAATTGATTAAATTTGGTAAGTTTTTCTTTAGAATTAATTTATTATTTTTTAAAATATTAATTTGAAAAATTTTTTTAGTGTATTACGCGTCGATGCCAGACTTTTCGTTCATAAGCGACCAAAAGTACCAGACCGTTGTATAAGACTAGAAACATTCCGTGGACGCGAACCCCTCGAAGGACCACCCACAGCCTCAATGGCACAGCTTTGAACAGTGTCCTTAAAGCTCTAGCCAGTTATCCTGGTCACCATAGCCTCCTAACCAGTTTCGGGCATAGTTATTATCCGCAGCCTGGAACGCTTACCAGTTGACCATCCAAAAATTATGATAAAACTTCAGCTTCCTTGACCACCAGACGCCTTTTTCCAGCCTTGTTGTTTTTCCCTTATAAATAACAGGCGACCGAGCGTGTCCCAGCTGCAAATAGTTATCAAGACTACTGGCAAAGTTTTAAAAGTTCTTTTGCTTATTGGCCACCACCTAGAACTCGCTAATACACCAAACCTTTGCGAATAGAAATAAAAAAATCGAACTGGGGTTGCAAACAGTAAATATATTTTTAAAGAATTCTGGGTATAAGAAATAGATACAGGAATATCCTTTTAAAAATTAAAAGGTTCAAATTATTGAAATGAAAAGAATGGACTTAAAACTTGAAAATATATATTTTTTAAAATGAAAAATTTTTAAATCGACTTCGAAATTTTAAACTTGCAATTATTGAGTTTAAATCACTGGTTATAAGGACATTCAAAGCTACCCCGTGATAGCTTTGAAAACATTACGGATATATATTACTTGAAAGTAAAATTCAATATGAAGAACATCAGTGGGAAAAAATAATTAACATTTTTTAGTTTTATTTTAAGTTTTTTCTTTGAAAAAAATGTCGTCAAGTTGGAGTTAAGTCGTCAAGTAGTCAATATAGTCGTCGAGGGATCAAATTCGGGCATAAAAGTCGGTGCGTCGAAGGGTCAATCGTCGGAAAAGTCGTCGTTCAAGTCGTCAATAAGCAGCCGTCGCACAGTAGCGCCTTTTCTCATTTTACTTTGCAAAAATCATAACTTTTGAACAAAACAAGATAACTAAATAATTTAAACACCAATTTTTTAAAAATATTTTTTATTTAATTTTTTATTTTTATTATTATGTATTTGCTCAAATAAAAATAATTTGATAACTGAAAAAAATTTTTTTTTGTATTTAAAGTGTAACCGCCACGAGCTACAGTTGATATTTTTTGATTTGTTTGAAATTGTGTCGGTATTTTGGTATATTTAACCCTGAGTAGTTTTGGTTTATGTCGTTGCATTTTCGCGACGCACAGTACCGCCTCTCGAACAATTAGCGTTGCAAAAATCGAAAATGTCTCACTAAAACGATTTTAACCATACTTATTCGACAGAAATTTTTCCAAGGATTCAGAATCTGCAATATAAATCAATTGTGTGATTTTTTATTAAAATTTATTGGCTTGCAGGTAAAATTACATAAAAATAGATTACCTATCGTCATGTTATTTGCTTTAAATAATAGATACATTCATAAACTGTAAACCACTAAAGTAGTCTATAACTTTTTTGGCTGGGGAAGGGCAGCGACTACACTACACATAACTACGACCTCCATGGATATTTTCTGGACCAAAATCATCAACTGCGATGCCTTTGGGGAACTTCAATGGCTTAAATCAAAACTACTACTACTGGGAACCCAGTAGATCCTCACTGACTTAGTCGTGCTCAGACTATCTAGTGACTCCCTGCTTGCCAGTACATTTTTGAAACTGACCGCTGATGATTGCATGGATCCTATCGCCGCTTGACTGTCTACGAACAAATTGACCACCTCATGCGGACGGTTTATGCTCTGCGCAAGCTCTGCTGCCTTCCTGATGGCGAATACTTTCGCCTGGAATATACTGCAGTAGCTTGGTAGCTTATACGACAGCCTCATTTCAGGTTCTGGACAGTATATGCCCGCTCCAACTCCTCCATCCATCTTGGAGCCGTCGGTGTATATATTGAGGTATTGAGCATGGTCCTGGCCTGACTTTCAGTCATTTGGTCCCATGAATACTGTTGTGTTTACATCCGGGCACGTTCTGGGTACCATGTAGTCAGATGTACTACTCATATCTCGACCAATTGAACTGTGCCCGAATCCTTGTAGCGACAAGTTTCCTGATGCTCTTTGAATTTGTCGGTTTTTTTGTTTTGTGTAACCAAACATACCTTTAAAATGAATTGTTATGAAATTTGAGGTTTTTTAATTATACCTGATAGTAGGTAAATTATACTTCCAAAGGAGAAAATAAATTACTTTTTGAAGAAAAAATTAGACGCTGAAATCACTTTTGTAGCTGACAAAATAGTTTTGGGTTGTCACAGGTAGGCAATATCTTAATACCTAAAAATTGCATAAAAAGAATTTAGGGAATATAAAAAAAAAAAGAGGTATAACAGTTACCTGGTTTAACTGTTTCATTTACCCAAAACCCAAAGTATAGATACCGCAACGCTTACAAGTCATCCAGTCATCAGAAAAGGGGGTAGATGTCTGCAATGGGAAACTTCCATAAAACCTTTTTATTTAAAGCAATATGCTTTTTCTTGAAGCCAAAGTAGTTTAGAAGTAAAACATCGATGTTTATCCACCTCCCATACAAACTGATAAGTCTTTCGGTACATCGCTAATAGTTTCAGTAATTGAGTCGTCAAGTGAATACCAAGAGCTTACTATTTGTTAAGTTATTAAAAAATTATTTATTGATTTATTATTTATTTTTATGAACCATAAATGCGGAGCACGTTGCTGCAAATGTGTCAGACAAAAGAGATTTAATAACCCGCCTTTTCAATAAATGCACTACATTACAAACATAAGTAAACAAGAAAGGAAGCTAACTTCGGCACGCCGAAGTTCGTATACCCTTCCAGATTGGTTTTGATGTTTATATTATAGATATAATTGTTGAATACACTCACAAAACAAAGTTTCATTACAGTTTACCTATACCTATTATGTTTATAGTTTGACAGCTTCCCAGCTTTACATATTTGATACAATTACCGATCGCTTCTATGGCAGCTATATGATATATTTGTCCGATTTTTATAAAATTTATACCAAAATTTTAGAACAATAAAAAAAACGTATATCTCAGAGTAGATAAACATACGTTGAAAAACAACGAAGCTATAATTTTTTCCTATTAATTTCCCGATCGTTCATATGGCAGCTATATCATATAGTCGTCCGATTTTCATAAAATTTTTACCAAAATTAAAAAATAATATACAATGGCCATATCTAAAAAATAATGCAAAAATATTGAAAAACAGCAAAGTTAAAATTTTTTTTCTAAAAATTTATCGAACATTTGTATGGCAGCTATATGATATAGTCGTCCGATCCGGCCCGTTCCGAAATATATAGAGGTGAGAGTATATAGAAGACTATATGCAAAGTTTCATTCAGATAGCTTTAAAACTGAGGGACTAGTTTGCGTAGAAACGGACAGGTGGACAGACGGACAGACGGACAGACGGACATGGCTATATCGACTCGGCTGTTGATGCTGATCAAGAATATATATACTTTATAGGGTCGGAAACGTCTCCTTCACTGCGTTGCAAACTTATGACTGAAATTATAATACCCTGCAAGGGTATAAAAATTGTTTTATGAGGTCACTGAAATAAACTATTGCTTGGACCAACTTAAGGTAATCATCTCAGTTTTTGAGAGAATCGCATAACAGTGGATTGGTTTAATGTTGGCTGATAACTAAAGCTCTGAATCGAGAGTAGAGGTGGAGAAACATCTATAAAAACAAAGATTTTGGAAACATCAATATTGGTTGGTGATTACAGTTGCTTTTGATAAAGTAAACTATAGTAAAATATACACATTTATACACTGAATTAAAAATTATATTAAAAAGTTTTTACATATTAAAATGATGGTGGATGTGGTCAATGGGGAACTTCCTAAACCGTAAGTATTTATAAAAGTAATACAATACACACAACTTTGAGAATCGTAACCTTTGAAAATTCTAGGAACTGGGGAAAATTCCGAGTTAGGGCAACCAAAAGGAAGCACGAGATTTCGAATGTAAAATAGAATCTCAAATAGTTTGTGATGCCGTCAGGAATAAAGCTTTTATTTGGTATGCTATAAAACAAACATAAATCATTTTATTTAAAACAATTAAAAATATCTTGAAGCAAAAAAAAAAAACATCGTCGATACACCGATGTTTTACTATAAAACATCAAAAAACATAGATTTTCGCGAATCTCTAATCCAGGGGGTATATAAGGGAACACTTAAATTTAAAAATACTATTTTTATATTAAACATCTTAAATAAATTTTATATTTAATTTTTATTGAGATTAGAGTGACACATTTACAATTGTTTCTTATTTGTATTGTACATATGGAATTCATAATAATGTTTAATATAATTTAACAATAATTTAACATTTTTTTTATGGTCATTAAAAACTATTCATAAGTCTACATATGGAGAGAACACTACTATGACTTATTACTTATTTGTTATAATATTAATAAATATTTTATTTAAGTACGTATTATTCGTATTCCAGGGTGGGTTTCGGATCATCAGTTTTAAGCACAAGGCTCAGAGATAATAGTACTCTTTGTATGTATGGTATATAGTATTAAGTAATTAAATATTTTCTCTGCCCGGAGACTAAATGCTATTGAGTCTGAAATCGGGATGGCAGAAAATATTGATTCCTGAAACAACATGAGTCAAATCTGTTTGTATGTGTATGCATATGTTAATTTGACAACGAATTCGCAAATACGCTACGCTACGGAACTTAGTCATTTTCGAATTAGCTATTTTTTTTTGGGATTCAATAACGTTTATTATCCGGGATTTATCTTTTAGTTTTCGGTTTGGAATTACTAATTTTTTTGGGGATTCTGTTTTTCTTTTAGTTTAAAAATTATAGGGTTTACTTCTGTTATTTAAAAGCACACATAGTCTTTTTTTTTTACTTTTTTTTACTTTTGCGAGACTATTTCGAGTTTGGGTGAAGGCCTTACTGACTTGGACGCCTCCAAACTTGCTCGTCGCGCCGCTGCAGCCATATATGTACCGTAATATCGACTTAGTATATGAGGATCGACCTGGTTAAGTTTTATGTATGCGGCGGGGTTTGGTATAGGAAGTACGGGGTCTATGACAGGACATTCCTCCAATGAACTTGACTCCTCATGATGGCTACTACTGCTGTCGCCCAACGATCTGGCTGAATAGTTGTGTTCAGGATCTTGATCGGGATCATCACTGAGGTATGAGATGTTATCGGAAAACGTTTCCTTCATGGTTGCTTCTCTTTTTGTTTTTTTCTGTTCTAAATAGGGCTCCTGGTCCAAATCGGGATCGTGATCGATTCCCTCATCTACCACTTCGACATCCACATCGGGATCGGTGGTGTCGGTGTTAACAGTTTGCTGTTCTAATCCCACAACAACTTCACGATGTATCGTCTGTTTTGTGATCACTGTATGATGATGCTCCGACTCCTCCAACTGTTCCTGATCTTCAGAAGAAACAATATCGGGGGCTAATAGAGAGGCCACATCGAACTGACGCTTTCGAGTTTGGGAAAACATATTGGCTATTGTCGTTGTCGTTGTGGAGTTGATGAATGCAATATGCTGATGCTGGGGAGTCAAAGGAATTGCGGGTTCTTGTAGGTTGAGAAACGACTGCTGTCGTAGCGAGGGATCCGAATGATATGCTGGCGCACAACTTGGAACCACGGTCGAATTTCGATTAAAAAACTGCCCTATATACTGCTGATGATGATGGTATGGAGGATAACCCAGTCCTAAGGAGGAGCTTCCAGAGGCTGGCGGCGGTGTGGTTAGATCTAACGGCGGTGGACTTGGTGATCCCGTGCTAGCATCATCCACCGATAAGCCCATATGCTTTCTCACCTTTCGCTGGGCCTTGCGACGCCGGAAATCACCCTTCCGGAAATCATCCATATTAGCGGGATGTATGGCCCAATAATGTCCCTTCCCATTGGCACTCCTCCCAGATTTTATAAAGCAATCATTAAGTGAGAGATTATGGCGAATGGAATTACGCCAGCCAGGTCCACGACTTCGAAAATATGGATAATTGTCCAGAATATATTGATAAATATCGGACAAGACCAGTTTAATGTCGGTTGAACTCAAAATAGCCATGGCTATCAGTCCTATATAACTATGCTGGGGCTTGGGCTCTTCCGGTTGAAAAATACGATGTTGAGTTTGTGGAAAAAGCGAGAAAGTTGTCGATAATGCTGACATTCTATTAATTGCTGGATTATTAACAGAACTTGAACCAGATCCAGCGTTGGAGCTCTGTCCGTAGGGGGTAAGCTGTACCCATGAAGCACTCACACCATTAGTCCCTCCGGTCACGTACTGGGGACACCTAAAGCGTTCGATATTCAAGGCATAGTTATAGAGCTGCAGTCTGTATTGCTCCAAGGCCATTGTAGTTGCGCTTCTCGGGTGTATGTGTATTCCATGTGGCGGATATATACTGGACAGTACCTGCTTTGGTCCACTCTCTGATGTTGTTCCAAGATCTTGATCGGATACCGTGCTCGAAGTCTGCGCCGCAATTATATCTGTGTGAGCCATTTCGATGAGTCATTCAAAACATATAAATATAGCGTCTCCCTTCATTTCCAGTAAGCCGTTGTAAAAGAATATACCCTGTGAAAAGAGATACATTTCTTAATAATTTGCATAAACAAGTGAACAAACAAATAATATAAAATATAATTCACACATCATTTTATAATAATAATTTCAAGGTGCCGCTATGTCTTCCCGAATGAAATCGCGTCTAAGCATGATATTTATAGTTTATATGTATATCGATATATATATATTTAATCGTTTTTAATTTTATTTTATACATTTATTATTTATATTCTACTGGATATTTTAACATGTTATTTTAAAATAAAATATCTATATCTCAGGGTTAAAATCCTTCTTTGATTTCTGATGATCCTATTGCAAACTGCAAAGATAGTATAAAACTTTGGCACGCCGAACTTAGTTTTTATACGTGGTCAAATTTAGAAACAAACTTGGTCCGCGTGCAACAGATTTTAATGTTGTCATCAAATTCATCTAGCTCTTATGGTCCGGACACGGCTAAATCGACTCGACTATTGATGCTTATTAAGATGTATACACTTTATGGAGAGGCAGAGAGGGTCCTTCTGCAGTTACATTGTCCATACATATATTATCGGTTGGCACAAATGGGTCCGCAGCGGAGCTCGTTCCCACGGTCTTGTTTTGTTTCTTAAATAGCAACATTATTTTGCAATGTTTTAGGATCGTATTTTAAATTCTAACCATTTTGCAATACCATTCATCCTTCCATGTTTATCATGTTTATCATAACGAATATTTAGGAAAAATTCGCTTCGGAATCTTTGGTTTCATGATTCGAGAAGGGGGCTGTAGCGTAGCCAGGTTTTAAGCACATTTTGGTTAACGATTGCAAGATAGGGATAAGAGGATTGTCACCAAATTGGGTATATGTTTGCTCTTTAAGTCTCAAGGAGCAGACAGAGGGACCTGTCTGAATCAACTGAGCTGTTGGAGCTTAAGTTAAGGAAATGCAAGACAATGTTGGCACTTAGTTGTATGGGTATCTTACAGTCGAAGCCATTCCTTTTATATTTTTTTTCTGTCTGCCATGCCACGCCTAAAGCCGAACCTTCCAATCACATCACACTGCTGCTCTACAAAATCCAAGTATGTGTATTTATAACCACTTGAAGTCTTAAGAGTGTTTTTATTATATCAGAAAGGGAATGGGAAAAAGAGCAGCCATCACCACTTCAGGAGTGGTGGCGTCAAGAGAAATAAGTGCTCATTAACATAAATATCGAATATGCCGAAAATGTATGCTAGCACTGGACCCCCCACAGCAAGTTATGTATGTATGTGCTTTAATGGCAGAGAAAAGAGAAGATACAATTGAAATCAATTAAACAATTAAGAAAATACATTTTACAAATAAACTAATAATAATAATAATTACTAATAACAGATAAATTTGCTTCCAAAAAGTCCCTCCCATGCCTTTGTAGGTTAAATTCAATAAATTCAATTCAATATTAGAATACACTGCAAGGATATAAAAATGTATATATATATATATATTTTTTTTTTTTTGGGTCAACAAAAATAATAAAGTTTTATTAGACTAGTGCAAATGTATATTTATACAGAATAAAGAATTAAAAGCATTTTTCTAAAAAAAATTTGATAAGTTTAATGGTAGCTATAAGATATAGTCGTCGAAGTGGTTAGCTTATTTAGGAGACTATCTGTAATGCTTCATTCAGATAGCTTCAAAACTGAGGAATTAGATATTTCAACCTGAGATATAGTTATTTTATTCGATCTTAAAATAATGTTGAATTTCGATCAAACCCGAATTGTTATAATATTTTAAATATTTTATATATATTTTCCTCCGAAGTTTGTGTACCCTTGCAGTTTGCAATTAGGAATCGATTTATTTTGATAAAATAAAAAGAAAAACTAACAACAGAAGTATATGTATATACCATTTATTCCTATGCGAAAACATGTTCATCTCAAGTTACTACATAATAAGATGATCAGGGGATTTCCTATATTTTCAGTAATTCAGTCGAATAGGGACTCCCTTATTATACCCTTGCAGGGTATTATAATTTCAGTCAGAAGTTTGCAACGCAGTAATGGAGACCTTTCCGACCCTATAAAGTATATATATTCTTGATCAGCATCAACAGCCGAGTCGATCTAGCCATGTCCGTCTGTCTGTCTGTCCGTCCGTCCGTCCGTCCGTCCGTCCGTCCGTCCGTCCGTCTGTTTCTACGCAAACTAGTCCCTCAGTTTTAAAGCTATCTAAATGAAACTTAGCATATAGTCTTCTATATACTCTCACTGCTATATATGTCGGAACGGGCCGGATCGGACGACTATATCATATAGCTGCCATACAAATGTTCGATAAATTTTTAGAAAAAAAATTATAACTTGGCTGTTTATCAACATTTTTGCACAATTTTTCAGATATGGCAATTATATATATAATTATATTATTTCAGAATTTCGGTAAAAGTTTCATGAAAATCGGACGACTATATCTTATAGCTGCCATAGGAACGATCGAGAAATTAATAGATGTAGAGAAAATGTAAAGCTGTGAATGTAAAACTGTAATTGTCAAACTGTAAGTATAGGTAAAATGTAATGAAACTCTGTTTTGTGTGTGTTTTCAGTTTTTAAATGTATAATATAAACATCAAAACCAATCTGCAAGGGTATAAAAACATCGGTGTGCCGAAGTTAGCTTCCTTTCTTGTTTTTATTAATTTAACTAGAATGGCTGGATTCTTAATGATCCAATTGCAAACCGCAAGGGTATACAAACTTCGGCGTGTTGAAGTTAGCTTCCTTTCTTGTTTTTATACCCTTGCAGGGTATTATAATTTCAGTCAGAAGTTTGCAACGCAGTGAAGGAGACGTTTCCGACCCTATAAAGTATATATATTCTTGATCAGCATCAACAGCCGAGTCGATCTAGCCATGTCCGTCTGTCCGTCTGTCTGTTTCTACGCAAACTAGTCCCTCAGTTTTAAAGCTATCTGAATGAAACTTTGCATATAGTCTTCTATATACTCTCACTGATATATATGTCGGAACGGGCCGGATAGGTAAAATGTAATGAAACTCTGTTTTGTGAGTGTTTTCAGCATTTAAATCTATAATATAAACATCAAAACCAATCTGCAAGGGTATACAAACTTCGGCGTGCCGAAGTTAGCTTCCTTTCTTGTTATACATATATCTCATGTCAGACTTTAATTTTACCGAACTTAATCTTCTTTAAATTATCCTATTACAAACTGTATTTATATACAAACACTTCTTCAAAGTTACTTTTTGTTATCTATATATATAAAAATCAATTGCTGTTCGTTAGTCTCGCTAAAACTCGAGAATGGCTGAACGGATTTATCTTATCTTGGTCTTGAATTATTCGTGGAGGTCTAGGGAAGGTTTAAAAGGTGAGAAAAATTCGAATAATTGCCGGGAAAATCCTCAAAACAGTATTTTTCTATTTCCCATACAAACGTTTTCTAAATAAAATGGAGAGTCAATTTGTAATTTATTACCGCTGTATAACAGGGGTGCCCAAACGTTGCTTATGGCAGAGCAACGCACCAATACATATAAATGAAAACTTTCGGCAGGACAAGGAGGAATCTTATTTTTTTATGCACTCCTCCGAAACGGCTTTACCGATTCTCATGAAATTTAGTGTGCTTAT